>JABRWK010000021.1:535851-591143 GCA_013372445.1 Hypothenemus hampei | reverse complement strand
GACCACTAAGAAACCATCAACCACTAAGAAACCACTGACCACTAAGAAACCATCGACCACTGAGAAACCACTGACCACTGAGAACCACCAACCACTGAGAAACCATCGACCACTGAGAAACCACTGACCACTAAGAACCATCGACCATTGAGAAACCACCAACCACTAAGAAACCACTGACCACTAAGAAACCATCGACCACTGAGAAACCACTGACCACTAAGAAACCATCGACCACTGAGAAACCACCAACCACTAAGAAACCACTGACCACTGAGAAACCACCGACCACTAAGAAACCATCGACCACTGAGAAACCACAAACCACTGAGAAACCGTCGACCACTGAGGAACCACCAACCACTAAGAAACCACCGACCATTGAGGAACCATCTAAAAATGTTACGTATAATGTACTAACGATAGTCTCAGGGGATTGGACTATAATACAAAAGTATATAACTACATGGAATAGAATTTTTGGGCGTGGTGTGTTAATCTATTCATTTTTAGTTCACTTAAACTGAAATATGTTGAAAAAAGTCAGAATCCGGATCAAAATTCAGATTCTGATGTTAATGATAATGAAAAGTCAAACGACGGATTTTGGTAAAAATAAGGTGATGTATTAAGATATCATTATTTCACTAAGTTTCTTTCAGGGAGTATATTTCATTCAAACAGAAAAATCGAATTGTGTAAGTGAATTTTGTAATTTCATTTTCATTACAATTAAAAAAAATATACTGTAGGCATGTTTGTAACTCACTGAAGCCTGTTCTAGATTGGAATTGGAATCATGGAAATTATCAGAACCAGAACATGTGAGTAAATTTGAAACTTTAATTGCTTAAATAAAAACAAATATTCTTTTAAAAACAGGGAACCAACTGCGTAAGTAACTAATTCAAATTTAAAAATTTCAAATTAACAATTGTTAAAAATAGTCATACAAATAATGGAATACATAAGGACGTACGAGGACATGTAAATTCGAATTCAGAACGGTACGATGGATCAATAAGGTAAATACACTAGAAATAATTTATAAATTTCGTGAAAACTAACTTAAAACCATTTTAGGCAAAATAAACATTCAGATCCAAATCGAGTAAATTCGGAAAACATACAGTTCAAGATACCTAGAAACGAGTAAGTGTTTTTACAGTTTTAGAATATATTGCAGTATAGTTTTAAAAATTCATATCTAGTCTTGGTCGACCACTACATGGTTACATTAGACGTCCTCTATCTAATGTAAAACGTCAACTCTACAGACCTTCTGTAAGAAATTATATTTATTATCCTTATAAATCACATTTGAGATCATATTTCCCTTAAGCCTCCCAACCGCCACTTTTGGTAATATATATTAATATAAGGCATAGTTATATTGTGTTTTGATTTAAAAAAACTTTTCAAAATAGAAACAACGGAGATGTCCAACATTGACATCACATCAGATTGCATTTGTCTAGAAAGTTTCGTTTCAGTTTTTTTGAAGTGTTTTGAAGGTTTAAGCTTTAATTAAAAAAAAATAATTTTAAATAAATAAATTCGAGTTTTTTCCAATTTATATTTCGCTTAACTCACCTCAGCTAATTTATCAAAACGAGCAAACAACTCATTGAGCATCTTAACCAATTCCTGGGCAGAATAGGTTGAAGAAATTGCAGTAAAACCCACAATGTCTGCATATAAAATACTGAAACCAAAGAGAAAATATTTGAATTCGATAATTCGGAGAGTCTTCAAATATTTTGTCTGTTTTTTTTTAAGTTGCTTACCTGACATTTTCATGTCGACTCATGTAAATTTTCTTAAATTGGCTGTCGGCCTGATCTAAGTCCTGTCTCATTTGTACAGCAACGTGTTCAGGTAAAACAGACAACAGTAATCGTTCCTGAAATATTCGAAAAAATGTTTTTTCTGTTGTTTGAGTTGACACGGGCCATCCAGGAAGTAATGAATTAATCTTTTTAATAATTTTGACGAGAATCACGTTTCAAATTATTATTTATGGATTATATAATCCATCCACACTAATCACTGGGGATAAAGCCAGAATCCTTGGAACACTCCATTTCAGTTTAATCAAAATTGATTTTACGTAGCTTTTAGTGGCTTGCGTAACGAGGAGTTCGTGTCGAAATGAATAGGGATGTTGATGACAAATTCGCTTGGACCTCTTTATTGTAATGATGCTTTTGGTTTATCTTTGTGTCTGCATAAACAAGAGAGAGTGTAGCGATTTTTTTTTAAATCTGAGTAAAAAGAGAATTTAGTTAATTGAATAAATCAGATGTGCAAACAAATATCCGTTCCAAATCAGCAACGATGAAAAACTAATGTAATATAAACCTTGTGTNAGTTCACCTAATCAGAAGTGTAAAGTTATTAATAAAACTTTTATTTCCCTTTCGCATTAGACATTGATGCGGGACCATCTCATTTACTGAAATGTCGTATCTTCGAGGTGGATGTGAAAACTTGCAAAGGCTAAGAATCCACCGTTGGATATTTGCAATTTTAATTTCACGGCTTGCAAAGCGACTTAATCGTCTCCATTCCACAGTCTTTCTTCGCTCAGATAAATGTGAATCGGAATTTCTAGATGGAGAGAATTATCGAAAACACATTCAATATCCTTTCCAGTCTCGGAAAATAGTTTATTGGGAAAAAAAAGTTAGGCCTCTACTTGCATTGATAATAAAACTTTAGCGTTATCTCTGGAAAATGCAACATTACGATGACAATAAAAAATTTAAAAGCATGCAGGCTTTCAAAGTTTAACAAAAGCCTTTATTCACTCTGTTGATTCGCATTTTAATAAAGTTCAGTGGAATTTAAATAAAGACAGCTCTGAAGTTTTTAATGTTCCATTAAAATGGTCCATAATTTTGTTTACCTTCTTAAAGAAATTGATTATACCAATAATATAATATTATATGATAATATTTAATGTTATTCAATTAATAAAAGTTTGATTGTTTCTTATTTATTAGTTCAATGTGTAAAATGAGGAAAGAATATAAAAGTTTTATGCCAAAAAGAGCTATAAATTTTGTCCATAAAACACTTGTAATGTTGCTCTTAACTTTGTTCAACCAGGAGCAAGCAATAAAAGCATTGAGGTTTGTATGTATTTGAGAGAACACGTTCTATGTCCATGCCAAAAGCTGTCTCGTCTCAATGGATCCGTGTAATGAATTTCTGATAAAATGTATTTTGAGTATGCGAGATACAAGATGCATACTGAGAAGATGTCGCATTCCCTTAAAGAATTTTCAATTCAACTTGGATAGACTTTCAATAAAACCATTCAGATGTTGCTTTTATTGAATTTTATCATTCCGCATTCAAATAAGATTGTTCACTTTCTGTTAAATCTTATAAACAGCATTTCCACGACACTCATATTCTACAATAAGCTGTTTCCATTTTTTGAGTGAAAAGTGTTAGTCAGCTTGTTATTTCATTTTCCGATATTTCCGAAATAAGTAGGGAAGTCTGTCAAGTTTTCAATTTTCCCAGATCCCCTTTTATTATCTTTCACGAGTCAAAAAGGGCGAGTTTTTATTTTTTCATTTTTGATGAAACATCAGCTCAGGTATTATCCCAGCTCAACATTTACAATATAAAAATGGATTCTTTTTTTATTTCTAATACGACGTGGATTCTATTGATAACTTTGAAAGTACTCCAAAAATACAACAAACGTAGTAATGGCTCTAGAAAATTTAGCAACATTTTTAAGGTATTCATTTTACTTATTTTTATAAAATTTTACCACTGGGACTTACCAGATATAAGATTTCTAGAAAATCTAATATGAACACTCTATCAAAATTGCTAGTTGATCTGTTATTAAAGATATTTTTAGACAGTAAATCTTACATCTTGCAACTTAAAGTGCGTTTCACGTGTCTAAAATTCCTAAGGGACTTAGCTAATGGTCTCGTCGTAATAAATTTATGAGATAGAAAAATGCCAATAATTCAGGTCCCTTCAATATCGATTTTACGAATCACAACTAATTTGGAGTTGGTTCATAACTGTTGTGTATTTAGGAAAGTTTTCATGAATACTAATTATTCCATTACATACCTGTTGTGCAACGTTAACATCTGCTTTCGCGAATCCCAGCAACATGGCCGTATAAATAGTGCATATCAGTACAGTGAGTAGGATACAGTAGCGAAGCCTCAAAGGTAGAGTGACGTAAATTAAATAGTCGAAAAGTAGGATCCATCCTAGATTTTCTCGTACACTGATGTCGGTTTGTCTGAAATACATGGAGACCAGTAGTTGGAGAACGACAATGAACCAGGAGACATAGGGTAGTATCAGCCAGAGAATTCGTTTGTTGGGCGGAGCTTTTTTGCAGCAAATTAACAGGGCTACGTTGACGATTAGCAGAACAACGATTGGAATTAAATTTGAATATAACGGTACCTGCAATTGAAAAATTAAATTTTTAACTGCTTTTTTTGATGAAAACTACTGAAAATTTAAAAAAAATAATAGTTTCTTAAAATATAAGAACACCTTACATAAAACTTCAAACAATTTACTTAATTTGTTTTGATTTATTACTTATGCCCCTAAGATAGACAAGAATTATTTTACTTTTGCCTTTTGGACAAGAAACAACAATTTCACTAAGAGTATTGCTTTGAGAGTGTCTGAAAAGTTTCACCAACAAATGAACTTTTTAAGTTAAAGGAAACTTGGCATAAATTGAAATAAAAGCAAAAGTATTGTTAAAGGGAAAATTGAGCTTTTAAATCTGGGAAACCCTAACCGAAAACAAGAAATATTTGATTACAAAGAATTTATTGGAAAAGTTTTATCTGAAAAATGCGTTAAACTTACTATTTCGCAAGTTATTTGAATTGAAATGTTAAATATTGTAAACATTATTGTAAATTGTACCACTTTAAAACTTTGTTAGTTTCCTTTATGACTTGCATTGTCCTGTAATTTGATTTAAAGCGAATACCTAATGTAAATGCCCTCTAAACATCGAGCTTGTAATTGAATAGAAACTGTTGGTTTTCCATCAATCTGAATTGGGTTTTTGAATTGCATCGATCCATTAGTATCCTTTAAATAATATCTGTAAAAAGGCGAATAGCAATGTCATATGAGGAACTGACTAAAAAAATACTTGATTAGGAATTCTTTGGGTATGTATGCACATATACAGAGTGTCCCATAAGTCTCCTCCGCGCTATTAAGCTGCGTTATAGAATAAAATTCTAAGACGAAAAGTCATTTACCATTTTTACATGTGATATACCGTTTATTAGTTATTAATTAACGTGATCAATCAGGTACATGTTTGAATAGATTTAAAGTATTCGAGAGAAAAAGAAAAATCTCTTGCAGTACTCAATACTGTCTTACCACTGCTCTCTCTATCACTTTTAATATAATATAAACGCATACCTGATTGGTCACTTTAATTAATTAATTAATTAATTAATAACTAATTGTTGTATCAAGTGCTAAAATGGCAAAGGACTAGAACTGGATCCTCTATTCTAAGTTAATGGGACAGGCGAGCTTATGGGACATCCTGTATACGTAAACTAGACTTAAAATTTTTGAACAGTGTGGCTCCTGTTTTAGTTTTTCTGGAAATAATTTGAAACGTAGCTTGAAAGACCATGGTAAGAAACGTTTCACTATTCATTATGTGCAACATTTAACTTCCGTGTCAACAATTAGTCATGTGCATTATTATAAGACAAGGGATACGGAGATCCTTGTTCAATTTCATGGGATATGTCCAATAGACCTTCAACCTATAAACCGAACAATAACTTACCAATTATATATCAAATATGTAGTGTCTTTTAATAGTTATATGACACATTGTAATGTAATTAGAGCAATTTTTCAAATTGTTTTAATAGAACTTTCCAAAACAAAAAACTCGGGAGTTTTCAGCGAAAATAACTTTCCAAAGAATTCCAATAATTTGGTGTAGTTTAAGCGAAAATTTGAATAGCAGGTATTGTTTGAGCCTCTTCTAAGTAAAACTTTCACGTGGATATTTTTCAGATAAAATAAAGGGTCTTTAATCATTTTACTTTGGATTTTTTACAAAATATTCTAATTACGTTTAAAATACTTACCACCAGCATATAAATATCGAATAAAGCGGCGGTAATTACGAAACACTCTAGGCCGGCTCTCTTTTGCTTCACGCTGAAACTTTGATAGAGCCACTCGAGAGATTGGTCCGAAAACGAATTGAAAACGTAGCACATTTTCTGAATTTTTCCACATTTTTTATTGTTTCCCGGATCTTTGTCTGGTTTTTCCATGTTCCAAGTGAATTCAACAAATTTATATTGAAATGTATCCAATATATTTCAGTTACATTCTTTCAATACAATGAACAAGAACATCTAAACGAAAAGAAATTAATTTATTCGTTTTTGCAAAAATAAGAAGTTCAAGTAGTTGAAGTATTCGTATGTAATTGATATAAATGCAGAAGGTTAATGTTGAGAAAAGGAAAAGTAATTTTTCTAAATTCACTTAGAGTAATTAGTATGTGACAGTCTTAACGTAATAATGAAAAATGAAAAGTTTCTGGTTTCTTAATCGACAACGCTTAAAGTGAAAATTCTCGACTCCTTTCTAATTAAACTTTTATCATTTGTGAAATTACTGTTGTCAATCCTACAGGGTCCACGATGTAAAATCCATATTTACTCGACACAAGGTCAGCAAAGATCCACGTTTATATTATCCAGACAATAAAAATGTCTCTTCTTGAACTACTTTTTATTACTGTTCCTTCTACTGTTCTCTAGGGTAGATCAAATATTTGTTCACATCGACGGAAGCTCTTTTCACCCTTTTTACTTAATTACGCGTAAAAATAACCCTAATGGACTAGTGGAAGCATCATTTTCGTCAACGGAAATGGTTAATTAAAAAAAAATTCAAACTAATAAAATCCGCAAGTTTAAGCTACAAACATCAAATAAAAAAATTAAAAAGAAAGAAATACCCTATAGAAATAAGCGGTCAATAACATGACAATGCAGTTTCTGTTTCAGTAAAAAGTCGAATCACATTATCAGTTCGCGTAAATCACTTGGGGGGCACATCGATTCCGGGAGGTCTAAAGGCGAAGTGTGTGGGGGGTGAGTGCTGGAAACCGTTCCGATTCCGGTGACCGGACTAGGCTCACTGCCACGGTTCCCGGAGCAAATTTGGAGGCTCAACATGAGATAGGGCGCATGCACTCTGGAACTTTTGGTGTTGGAATTTAACTCGAAATCGCGAAATGATTCTCAGATTCTCTTTCCGTTCCCGAAGGAAATGAAAAGATTAGCACACACAATGTTTTTTTTTTCATACAAAAAAAATATCCAGATTTTTAAACCATGCGTGGTATTTTAATTTGGTACAATATGTTGGATTTAACCAATGCAAAGTTTATTCTAGATTCAAATTGGCCAGAATATCTGTCTATTGTCAGGCTTTAATCTAAAATGTTAGAAATTCTTAGTTAAATAAATTTCTTGTCATTGTCGAAGATTTGGCGAGAATTGGTAAGAGAATTTTTGAACAATTTAAGATTGTATCCATCCTGGAAAAGCGATGGCGTTTATTTTTTCAAATTTAATGAAGATGCTATTACCATGCTATGCTACGCCAACGTACCTAACTACTTTCTGAGGTACCATAAAAGAAAAAAGGTGTTCTACTTCACGCTAATGCAACTATTCAAAAGATTGTATGCTGCATTATTGTATCTTTGACATTGTACGGTTTTAAAGAAATGAATTCGCCCTCACATATAATCCCGACCTGGTGTCTAGCAAGTGTTTTATGTTTTGCAATCTTAAAGAGCCTTCGTGGAAAGCACTTTGAGGGCAACTTTACCAGAAAATCAAATTTAAGAAAACTAACAAATTTGCTTCGCTCGGAAAACTTTTATAAAAATAAAATCATGCCAAATTAATGCTTGATATGGGATATCTCCAATAAGGGTCTAATTAAATTTCTTAATGAATAGCGAATATCGCTTTTCCTCTCGCTACAAAAGTTTTAATGTGCGCCAGTAAAATCCACACGCGCTAATAACGTGTAATTCAATCTCCTTTCCTATCGTCCTTAATGGTTTGCGGTTAAAGTAGCCGTAAATCAGCTCCTAATCATTATATTAAAGATCTATTTAGTTTAAACGGGCTCTAATATACCAGTGGTTTTCGACACGGAGCCATCAATCGATCGATTTTCGACTCGAGGGTCAAACGTAAAAATTTAATGAAAACGTCGCTTATCGATAGGACTTCCGACGTAAGTGCAAACTGAAAAGGAAATTACGTTTTTCGGACAATGATTCCAAATGGAGAAAATGGAAATTGTTTTGTGGCTTCCACTCACGGAACAAACACATACATATTCACATTATGGCTCTGTTTATTGGCACTATTATTCGAACTTGAAGGGGATAATTATGCTTGTTTATTGCCAATTTAGAAATTGTTTATGAATAATTGTCGTGTTGAAATACACGTTATGCATAAATGGTTTCCCTGCTTTGAATAATGATTTTTAAAACGTTTGAGTCGTAGAAAAATTAGTTACAAAGTTAAAAATGTAGTAAAAATTCACAGTGTTAAACCTGAATTATACGCGAAATGTTTTATGAATAAATTCCTATTCATAAAGACTCAAACTGCGAAGGCAAAACACTTTTAGAGTAACCCTGATATTGGAACAAAAAAGTATCCGTTAAATACATTAGAGAAGGTATTTAATATAGTAAATAAGGCCAATTATTATATATCAATCTTTTGTACATCTTATGTGATAATTATCTGAAAATTAGAAGCAATAACCCGATATGGTTCCATATGATTTTTCCATTTTCATAGCTCATATAATGCAAAGACCCCTGGGCTTGGGAGGCACGTTGATTTTTTAAATGGATTAGTGCAATAATAAACAAATTATTGTAAGTTTAAGCTGAGGTATTTTTTTAGTTATAACAATTTAACTTTCAACAATTAACAAACGAAATAGTCATTAATTGTCCTGGTTTTTAGCAGTATTGTAACCATAAAGACCTAAACTCTTAAAATATTCTTCGTTGGCCAATAATTTCATGTGCCAGCCTCGATTATCAAACGGTCCTGCTTCACCTCCATATTCTGAAGGCAAAATATCGGTGGAAATGAAAGCATGTAATGCCTCAATATCATTGCCATGTAAAAATATCTGAAACGTTTCTGTATTATCCATACTACTCGGTGCCAAGTTAAACTTCCACACTTACCCTCTTTTTAATTTTATCTTTAAGAAACGGTTTGAGGATCGCCATGACTGCATCAAAGTAGAAGGGCTCGTTAACTACATGAAAACCCTTGAAGCGCAACGGGAACGTCTCTTGTACCAGTTCAACCATTCTTTTCGCGTAATAAGGAGTGAAAAACTTAGCATGTTGCAACGACAGACCGGCTACGTCCAGAATTACAACGATGCCTGCAATTTGTGTTTTTGTTTCTCGAACTATTTGTTCCAATGCTAGAACATTCGTTCGGAATATATCTTCTATTGTCACTTTGGATGAATCGAAGCTGTCTGATAATAAAAATTAACATTAGTCAAGAAATCTTTCAAAAAGTTATTACTGTAATGAATTTATTAATCTGTTCAATTCTTCATGTAAATTTCCTTTTTCTTACCTACTCTTATAATATAAATTCGACGGCCCCATTGATCTCGATGCTGCAACATGCATTGAGCTTGAAGATCAAAAGTTTTACTACAATCTGAAGGTAGAGGGCACTGGAAAAGTTCTGGGTATTTCAGTTTCATCATGTAATATCGTTGAAGCTGAAATCAATACGAATCTACATCAAATTTTAAAAGTTACTAAGTAATTACCATTTGAAAAGCCTTAGTGCTATCGAATTTTCTGGCTCTCAAAAATCTGACAAGGAATTCATCTGTATTGGGTACTGTTAAATTTTTATCATCTAAAAATTTCATTTAAATACCTATTTATATTTTTGAATATTAAATCTCTTACTTGATACTAATGAACGTAAAGCTTCAAGTTCCAACTCATATTTACCCGGAATTTCATTTAATTCTTTTTCAGCTCGTAAAACCCATTCAGTTTCAAGTGGTTCTTGGTTTTCTGGACAGTTTACTAGATCGCCTAAAGCACTTTCCATTGGCATAATGTTAATTTATTCCTGAAATCGAACACACCTTCAGTATTAATTTTCCGCAATTTTAAAATCTTTTTTCACCCACCTGAACAGATGAAACCAACGGAGCAGTGGCTCTTAACCTTGATTCAAGAAGTAAACATAGTTGAAGGTTGAAGTATCGAATTTTCATTTTGCAGGTTGTGGGACGCCATTGGGGGCGCAACTCACAGCGCAGTGTTTTTTTTGTTGAAATGGAGGGAGAGATGTAGGTCAGCAGTGTGAAAGCGAGGGTAACATTTTAAAATACTGGATTTTATAAAGCGTAAATTGTACTGAGGATTTTTCGGAAAAGACAAAGTCTTACCTTAATTTTAATTAGATAAAATATATTTATTGAATGAGAAATATAAAATTATGTATTTAAACAATAAAAATAATAAATAGACGTCAAAACTATTCAATTGAACTTTTCGTTAATGATGATTCGTCATCTCCATCTAAACTATGAAAAGTGTATTTTTCCTGAGACGTTTTACCCAGTTCTTCGCCTGAACTGTTCTTCACTGAAGAAATATCAGACGCTCCAGTAAACAACTGACCACCGTCTTTCGATTTATTTGTACTTTTACTAGATAGTACTGGAGTTGAAGTTCTTTGTTTCGTTTTATCCATACTGGAATTTCCTTGAATGACCGATATTTCCGAACATTCTTTCATAAAACTTGCCGGACTCGCTCCGGATTTGTTTAGGCTACTCGAAGAAATTCTGCTGATGGTTTGTTTCTTTAAAAATTCTCTTAAACTCAACTCGCTCGTACTGACCGACCTTCGGGTGCTCCTCTTTTTTGATGAATTTGCCTCTGCCGAACTAGAGCTCGAAGTTAAAGCTAGTGCTTCTTGAGTCTTATGTAAGGTAGGAATTGCCCATTCCATACCGATGCTTTTAAGCATCGATTCGATACTTTTCAAGTCCCCACTGGAACTTGATGAAGACAGTTTACTTGAACTAGATGAAAGTAGAATATTCGCACACGTATCGTCTGAACAAGTTAACGACTGTGTTGATTTTGAACTTTCTTTCTTGTCTTTAGAATGTGAACTTTTAGGAGAACTTGGAGGAACGTTTGCTCTTTGTTCAATCGATGTAATTGGAACAGATGGCATAATAGGACTTTTAGTTGTTACCACAATTTGTTCAATTGGCTTGGGAGCATCAGTTTTGGAAGTATTAGGACTAATTTTTGCTGAAATTTGACTATCCGCTTCAACAATAGTAGACAATTCATGAGGAATCAAGGAAACGTTGCCGTTGAATTTTTTAACGTTAATTAGTCCCTTAGAAGGAGGGGGGTGACGTTTTTCTTCGCGTCCTTCAGGTGCCGGTTCTAAAATGGGAAGTTTTGGAATGTCAAGAAGTAAAGGTATGAATGGAGTAAGACTGCTAGACGGAGCCTCGTCCTGTGGATCTTCCGTATTGTCCTGAGTGAGCCTTTGTAAACGTTGTAAAAACTGTTCTTCCATGTTTTCGTTATTATTTACCACATCAACGGGAGTTTCGTTATCATTAACATCTACAATAAAAAGTCTTAAAGATTGGTACAAAATTATTCAAAGAAATTCACCTGACTGATAATTTGTATCCCCTTTAATCTGTCTGAACATCTTCAATTTTTCTGCTAAACTTAAGTCAATTTCTAATAATCTCTTCCTTATCTCCTCATCATCCAAACTGGCACTCGAGTTACTGTCTTTTGATTTATCTACTAATGGGGGATAGTCTAAATACCTTGTTGAACTATCTTTCTCACTGGACACAGGACTGACCAACGGGAAGCCATCCACTTGTGAGCTGACCCGAGCTAAGGGGGAACTCGAAAGCATATTTATTTTTTCTTGTCTCAATTGGTCGATCATGGCCGCCAAGTTGGCGATACGTTTTGTACATGAGTCAGTCATGTCCGCATATTGACACAGTAGAGATTCCTTTGTTTGTATTTTTGAATCACTACAGCTTACTTCGAGTTGATTCGGTTTTTCTGCTAAAAACAAAATGACTTTGTGGAAATACTGAAGTTATTTTAACTTACCCTGATCCAATTGTGATTTGGTTGTACTAGAAGATCCACTGGACGTGTTAATTACAGGCATGGCTCCATCTAATTCAGAATATTCCCTGGCAATGTTAATGGATTGGCGATTAATAGATCGTATTGCGTCATGTAGTGCTGCCAATGGATTATTCGATTCCATTTCAATTACGCTTTGACTGGGCGTTGGAACATCGCTTGACGACACTCCTAATTCCTCTACGCTCGCTTTGGACATGCTTAACAATCGCTTAATGTAATTCAGAAGTTTCGAATCGTCTATTTGCTCTAGAGTCGATGTTATAGTGCTTTGAGTATTCGATAAGCTATAAATTAGATTAAATTAAATTGGAGTTGAATTTAACACCTTTTGAAACATTACCCTGATGGAATGTTAGTCTGCTTAGGTTTAGTTCGTAGATGATACAACGACGGAACGCTGGTTGTGGTGTTTGATGCTGAAAAATCGGGCGGGCTCATGTAAGATGTACTTGTATTAGTTGACATCGAGTTTTTACTAAAATGCTCCTTCCAAGATTCATTCCTATTTTTGTTGCTTGCCTGAGCAGTAGACTGGTCTTTTGGTAATTTTGCATGTTGCGATTTAAGTGAGCTTAATTTGGATTTTTCCTTTGGCAGCTGTTTTTCGACTACTGGCTGACGTTCTTTAGGCGATTGTGATCGTTTTTTCTTAATTTCTGGTTGCTTTTTCTCCAAACTCTATTCAAAATATAGTAGTATATCGAATAGTATTTTTTAATGCTCTTTACCTTGTTTGTAGAAGAAATATTTTCACCGTGGTCGACGTTTTCCTTATTATTTTTCAATACTTCCACTTTTGGAGTTTCATCTTCGTTAAGTTTAATAAAAATTTTACAAACTTCCTCGGGCTTGGTGCCATATTTCGTTTTATTGCAATCGCACGGAACGTGAGTTTTCGTACAAATTTGTATCCCTTTTGGCAAAACATCATCTTTTTTAGTAATAACTTCAGCAGCTTTACTAATATTTGTCTTGGATGGGGAAACGTATTCTTTAACAGGTTTTGGTGTTGTTTGTGTGCTAGTATTTTGTAGGACCAGCACTCCAGGTCGGATTCTATGGTCTTTAATTTTTTGGAAGGTCTACCGTACTTGTTTTTATGACTTGTGGATTTGCTAACAGTAGGCTTATGTTCAGTTGAACTAGTATTGCTTGAATCACTTTCCTCGATCTGTCGTTTTTTAGGTGTTTTAGATTTGCTTCTTAAAAAAATTAATTCAAAAGCTTAAAAATGGATAATTATTGAAAAAAATATTTACTTTTTGTGGTGATTTTCAATTTCAATGTCGCTAAAAGAGTTTAAGTCACTGATCAATGCATTGATACTGTCATCTTTCGGTAGTAAACGAATTTCATGTAGAAGTTGTTCCTTTTGAAGTTTAAGACTTTTTAAAAGTTGTTTGAGCTTAGCTTTTCGGTCTTGACACGGCTGAAGAGTAAAAGCCTTGATAATTTCTTGAACTTCTTCAGCTGAAAACATAGTTTTCGTAGGCGTTTTTGAGTCCCATTTGGCGAAATTTAATGTCCTATAATCAGCATCTGAAGGAACAAAATGTTATTTTATGAAAAGCAAACAAACTATATGATTGTCAAACCATCAACTATTTCAAACGGTTCATTACTCATAGGAACGTCTCGTTTCCTACTTGGCAAAGTAACGATTTTTGGTTTTAAATGTGGCATCATTTGAGCATAAGCATTTTCCAATTTATTTTGACGCTCCCGTTCGATTGCCTTCAAACGTTCTTCGGACATGTGATATTCAGGCCTATCACTTCCAATTCGGGAAATTTGCTCTTTTCGTTGTAAAATTGGCAATTTTCTCATCATCTCTTCATAATCTCTTTGAGTCCTTTCCTTTGTTAAGGCTCGTTTTCCACGTTCCTCTGCCTCTCTATCTCTGCGTCTCATTGTTTCATACCATTCTGTTTCCGACAGGGTTTTTGGCAAAACCTATTAGCATGTTAGAAATGAGAAATTTTTTTAGATAAGTTGTCTCTTTAACAAACTGACCTCAATATTTTCTGAATCAATACGCTCCACTTCAGATGTAGATAGTTTTTCACTTTCAAATCGATTAGGATGATCGTAATGTTTCACTTTTCGGGTTCCTAATAATTTAGCTGAACCGTCATTTGTAATATTTGTTTGGTGATCTGTGTCTTTCAATTTAACTGCAGGTTTTTGAGGAATATCTTTTGGAGGTTCAGGTTGGGTGCTAGTTACTTGACTAGAAGATTTCTCGAATCTAGTTTAAAAAATGTTTTTGTAAATAATGTTTTTTTAGAATTAATATAGACAAACCTTCTCTGTGGTTTGATACTTTTTCCTTTATTCGGGGTCTTTGAAGTATTACATTTGCAATTTTTCTGAACAAAATCAGTTTGAACAGCTGTTGACGCATGTTTTTCCTGAACTTTGCCAACATCTTCTTGTTTGCACAGGCAAGGTTTAGGATTTTTATGGCAAAAACATTCCTCACTGCTAAGCTCTAAAGGATCAGTTATGGGAATTTTAGTGAATTTAGGATGATAACATCCCTTCCTTTTTTGAGTTTCCCCAATTGTGTCCGTCTAAAAATAATCATTAATGTTAAAAAAAAATAGTAAAAAAAACTGAATACCTGTTTAGGACTTTCAAATAAATCGCAATAATCTAATTGACCTTCTAATAAATTTCTACGTTTAATTAGATCAGATATACGTGTATCTAATGGCGCATCTGTGGGTCTTTGCTTGAATTCTTCAATGAGTCTTTTGTGCTCGTCAAGAGTTTGTTGGTAACGTTTTGTTTCAATGTTTGATTGTTCAGTTTCGTAAGTGATCAATTTTTTCTTATCTATAAGTTTTCTATATGTAGATATAAATACAATATAACTGACTCAAAATACTTTCGTTTTCCTTTTCATTGTTTTGTGAATTGTAACAATCTCGATTATCTGAAGATTCTGAACATTCGCAAAAATCTTCACTATTTTCATATTTATTTTGTTCTCCCTGTATATTAGAAAGACGATTTGACGAATCTGTAGATGTTGAAGCTTCACTAAGGTCCGAATAATGAGGAATCGATATATTAATATCAGTACTATTCTGATTTTTTTTTATCTAAAAAAAGAAAATAAGTCAAGTTAAGCTAAACATATTCTTAATAATTCTTACTTTTGCTTGGCAGACATTGGCGGTTTTTCTTGGTTTTCTTTTTTTCATAGAGCACACTAAGGCAGATCGAGTGTTTTCAATATCTCTAACTAGTTTTTTACGTTGCAACAATTTATTTTTTTTATCGAGTTCTTCAGTTTTCTTATCATGTATAAGAGATTCGGCAGCTTGTCCCCTAGATCTTGCAGTTTCCTTATTTAAAACTTGTCCATTCTCTAAAATCTCAGTTTCATTTCGTAAACCGTCAGCTTCTTTGTGCCCTAATCCAATCTCATCAATGGCATCTAAATATTGATTTTGTAACTCTAAAAGTTTCTTGTTTTGCCAGTATCTTAATTTCTCTTTTCCTGTAAAAGTGATAAATAAAAACTAACGTGGGGAATAAAAAAAATACTGACCTTCTTGTTCAATTTCACCTAATTGTTTCTTTTTTTCCTTTTGTATTTTATTTCTAACATTTTCTGCTAATTCCTTTGATTGTTGTCTAACTTGTTCTAACCTCAATAATCGCCTTTTATTAAACTCTTTCTTGGCAATTTCAGGATCTGCAGTTGTAATCATTTTTCCTCTTTTTATACTGACCGGGTTCCCAGTAACTGTTACATTAATAGACATTTTTTGATAATTTTTAACAAGGGACGCTTTCTTTAAAATGGACGGATTCAGGTAATAATAAAATTTACAAAAATTAACACTCAAACAGCAAACATAACAACATCTAAATATTTCACATTTACATCGAAAAATAAGTTCAGTATTAAAATTTTAAAATAAACTGGGGAAAACTAGATAAAATTTTAAATTTGTTTGGAATTTCTTTAGTTTGACAGTTGACGACTAACAGACAGATTTTTTTTTCTGAAAATGACAGTCGACAGAATTTAGTTTTAATATCTGATAGTAGAGGCGCTTATATGCATAACATAAGTCATCTGATCGTTATTCTTTACAGTGATTGGTTCCTTTGAGTATATGTAGACACGTCCATTTTTCAAAATGATTTGTTTATATAAAGTTCAAACATTGTTTTCGTTAGTTATAGGTGCCCAAATAATTATGTGAGAAAAATGAAAACATTAATAGGGGTAAGTTCTAAGCATGTCAAGTTCTCCACTCAATATTATTACATTTTTCAAACCAGTCCCTTCAATATAAGTGAAAAGTAGGTAAATCATAACTCTCATATACAGTGTGACTTCTCAATAATGCTACTCCGAATAGGGCCGATTCCATTTTTGTTTCTTAATCGTTACCTCCATTCTTATTATTAGTGCTTAAAAGTAATACGCGGCAGTATTGAGAGATTGGAAGTAAATATTTACGAGCGGGTAGTAGAGGTGGAGAACTATCGGTAGCACCACAGATTACAAACTATATAGATAGGCAACTCGCATCAGCTCCACCTGATGACGTGTACCCGTACTAAATATTAATGGTTTAATGGCGGGAAAATTAAAAATTTATTGTCGATTTGAATTAAAATTGAAAATCAGTAAAAACGCTAATAGGGACTTTAAAGTGATCCTTTGATTTCGGTAAACGAACAATCGAAAGGACCACAAAAATCCCCAAAAACGTTTGCTGTTCTCTGAATTTCAGCAACAACAATGAACCAAGGAATGTTTTATCAGAATATGTTCATATATTACAATAATAATAAAAACATAGATTATAATACCTAGAAAAATTTTAAAAATTCTAGTGAGAATGTGTTGGACATGTCAAAAAATTAAAACTACTAATTGTAAGAAAGACTAATAGGTCTGTTCCAATGGGCGTCAGGAACCGTTCGCGAACAGTTCAAAATGATCCGTTCGCGAACGGTTCTTGACGCCCGTTGAAACAGACCTAATAAAATCAGTTAATGTTGTAAACGTTTTACCATTTCGATTTTTTTCTTTTTGCTCTTTAAAGATATGTAGGTTTGTCCTGCCATTTTTTTCAAGAAATCTTGGTCTTTAAGATTATACATTAATCTACCTTTTAAAATAGAATTAACATTATTTAAATAGGTATGTATATAAAAATTTAAGAAGGTATTAATGTAAATTTCAAAGAGATTGTGATCTACACATAAAAATGGATTGTAAAGCTTTTTTTGAAATATTATGAATAAATTTTTTTTCAAGTTTTTACCCACAATTAACTTTCTAATGCATATATGAAAAAGTTGGCACATCATTGAAAACATTCTCCTAAACTGAGTTCTGGTTTTAATAAGATTCGCCCCCTTGTACTCACGTTCCATTATTAAAGAATGCTCTGTAGTATATACTGTCGACTCTAACTGATTTATGCACGCAGAGCAATTGCCAATAGTTTTTTTAATTTGCCTCACTATAAATCCTGAAATATAGGCATGAGTTGAAAGAATTGCATAATCCTCAACGTTATTGAATTCTATTTCCTTANGTTCAATTACTAGTTCATCAAATGATAGAATACAACATCTATCTAACGGACTCATTTTTTGAACAGAGTCTTTTAAAGCCTCCATAATTTGTGGAAGAACACCAGTCGAAAATTTAATTGAATTTAAGAGATTCATTAGGGTTTTCCGAGAAGGCAAGGCAAACGTTCTTCTTAAAATCCTATATGCTTTCGGACCCTGTTTTAATAATGACAGTGCAAACACCTTGTCGTCAAATGAAAATCTTCTTCCTCGTTGTTTTTTTGGCAGCATTTTCAATTGGCTATTTATAAAATTCAGAGACCTAGCAGTAATTTTTTCTTTTAGATAATTTGCCGTTCTGGAGTATTTTATTGCTGCTTCCAATCTATTTCGATTTGAAACATTCTGAGAGTGCAACCGTTGTGACACTTTTTTTAAATGTTTCACGACTCCATACAGTTTTTTTGCCTTTGGTGACAAATCCGTAACTTTAGAAACACCAATTGAACGGAGTAACGCAGATTTACCTTCAATTAAAAAAGAAAAATATAAACTTGTTAAAATGGTCGTTATTTTTTTCGAAATATTTTAATTACTTGACGGCAAGGAAGTGCTTTCTCTAATATCTATATTATGGTCCATACTTGTAATTGTAGGTGCATGTTCGAACATAGACATCGCTGCTGCTTAGAGTTTAAAAAAAAACAGAAAAGAAACAAAAAGGAATATAAAAAGGAATAAAAGAGGAATAAAAAGGAATAAAAAAGGAACAAAAAGTAAACAAAAAGAAACAAAAAATATCAAAAAATAATTAGAATGGGTTTTATTTTAGTTATTATTGCATAGTTACATTTCAGATGCATGGTTGGCACTGCGTTATATTTTAAAGTAGTTCGATTTCTATTAGTTCCAACTTTTGAATTTTCCGCAAAATGTATGTCGCAAATTCGGAACTTCTTTCTTTCGAAGCGATCCTGAACTTTTTCCAAATCTGGTCTATCCAATATTGCGCACCATTCTTTTCGTATCTACCATAAATTGATTACTAATTATTAATTATCTTAATTATTAATTCTTTTTTTTACCTTTCCATCTTTGGGTAAACAATGCATTTTAATAACTTTATATGTGTTTTTACAGCCAGACACACAACACACGTACACCATTTTCTGGCGTTTAAATTTTATTGTTAATAATGAAATTCTATATCTTCATACATACACAGTATAAAAGCGCGTTTAAATTACAGCGAACCAAATCGAACGAACGAATTCCTTCGCTAAAGCTTGAATACATAATTTAAACGCCCAAGGAAGTGAATTCATTCGCGCTCGCACATGTTCGGACAGCTATCTTCAAATTCTATGGGAAAAAATGCATTGCTAGAGAATTGACTGCTTACTTGTTAAATCAATATATGCTTAAGAAATTTCCATCAGTTGTATTTTTCTATTTTAATAAATCTGAATACCGCACACGCATTTTCCGTTTTTTTTTACGAAATTTTCACCGTAACTTTTAAACTTATATGTACATAATATTAAAGCATTATCTGAATCTGATATATACTTGAATTTAATAATTCTACTAGTTGCGATTACAGTTTTTCTGGAACAATTGCGAATGCGAATGCCTCCAAAGCGTCTCAATGAGAAGGTGAATGAAACCAAAAACACCGATTAAAAATATGTTCGTTTGATTTTGTTCGCTATAATTAAAACACACCTTAAGCAATAAAAAACTAAAAATTCGTTTTTATAAAAACGCTTTTTTTCTATTTCTTACACAATTTCACAAAACAGTTTAAACACAAGTGACGTGCTACTCAACGGTGTCAATAAATTAATGTAAGAGAAACAAAAACTAAAATGACATATGACATTTCTTCAAAATCAAAATAGTGTATACCCTATCTTAGACGTTTTCGACTTGGCATATTGACATTTGTCGCTGCCAACGCCATCTCGTGACGTGTACCTTATGGACCTGTCAAACAATCAGAGTGCACAGGCCCTGGGTAGCACCATCGATAGCTGTCGATAGTTTTGACTATCGAATACCATTGATAATATTTTATGTACTATTGATAGTTTTCGATAGTAAGTATTTATACGCATTGTGGCCACTGAATATATGTTTTATTAAACAGTCGGTCATTTAAAATGAAATAAATAGGTATTTTTTTTCTTTCGTTTGGTGAAACAGGAAGGTTACAAGAAGCACGGACTTCAAATGTGTAAAGATCGTTATGAGCGTTAAGCCGCGTGGTTTATCTTGGTTTTTAAAGTTGTGTTCTAGCTATTAACTTTAAATTCGTTAGAATTAAAGTTTTTTTTATTCTTGTTAGAAAGTTTTTAAATTTGGTAAGTAGAAGGAAGTGTTAAGTTATAGAAATCGGTTGAGAACTTTGATTTTTAATTCGCTTAGTACAACGCACATTGTATGAACAAAAATGGACAAGTTTTTAAATATTTCTGATGGATCGAAAACGAACGATTGGTTGATAGACAATATTTCGAGAGGTAAGCAGTGTGTTATGGTTAATACATTTAATATGAATTTCAAATTATTTCTTTTACTTATTGAAGATTTAAGCAAGAGGAATTTATGAGCATAGAAAATGTAAAGTCTGCATTTCATTTTCTGGAGCAAGAAATGAACTATATGTATAATTACAAAGGACGAAGAAAATAAATCAAATGTTCCTTTACACCAAAATGCTTTGCCATCCTGTGCAGAGAATAGTTCCAAGTCGTCAAGTTTTCTGTTTTCATTTATGGAAGACAAAGTTCAACAAAAGATCAAATCAACAACAGCACACGTAATTGTTATGAAGAGACAATACATGGAACGGCAGAATGCATCACAAGATACGGACATACTACTATTTTGGAAGGTAAGTTTATTAATTGTCACTTGTGACTATCACTTAGGTATATTTTATAATGTTAATAACTTTTATAATACACTAATTTTCTTTTTTTAGGTGAATTCAAACGACTTTAGACCAATGAAAGAATTATCAAAGAAATATTTATGTATTCCAGCATCCTCAGCGGAATCCGAGAGAATGTTTAGCGTAAGTGGAGGAATAGTTTCGGAAAGACGAGCAAGAATTAAATCTGAAAATGTTGATATACTTGTTCATAAATAAAAATAGTTGGTTAATTGTGTAATGTAACATTTCTTATTTTCTTCTTTAAAATAAAACTATAAATTGAATAGAAAAAACTTAATAATTCATGGGTTGTTTTTCTTAAATAAAAGCATATAATGGTATATACTTCAAATATGGGAAACTCTCGGTAGTGGGGGTAAGATCTGAAAATTCAAGAAAATAGAATTTATAGGGAATGTACTAATTCAAATAAACCGCCATTAAAAAAATTGATTACAGCGCCACAGGTGAGAGCTAGGCACACTATTTTTAGATCTTACCCCCACCACCGAGAGTTTCCCACATATGAAGTACAGTGAACTCTCTCTAAGCGGACACCTCTATTAAACGGACACTTTTTTGGGAACGGGGAAAAATTATTTCAATGTAAAAATTTTTCTCTTAAGCGGACACATTTTCGGCGACGGACAGTGTCCGCTGTACACTGTACCTATATATTATGATAAAAACTATCGAAAACTATTGATAATAATCGATAGTTAGTCCGAGTACTATTGAAAACTATCGATAGTTCTCCACCTGATGATAGGTATTTTCGAACCTTCTGTTTAGTAATTTTCTACAGCGATAAAAGAATGTAGATGTGTTTTTATCGTATTTTCTTCATATTTATTAAATCTAAAATAGAGTAACTTTATACATATAAACTCAGTATAATGTAAAATAAAGTCCTTAGATTTCTTCTAAATCTAGAGACTTTATATAAAACAGTGGCGACAAGTGTAAGTCACTGTAATGTAAAACTTTCATTGATGACATCTGTCGAGTATCAAAGTAACTAACTAATCATATAATGTTTATGCAACCCAGAAATCATGTAATTAAAATAATTTCATAATTTCTCCGCCTTCAATTATCTGCAGTTATATATTATACATTAGAAGAATTATTATCTACACTTTGCTTATAGTGTCTTTCAGGTTGCTGATTTCATATACAGAGGATATATGAAATAGAGAGACAAATTTCAAGGATTGATTCTACATTTCAAAATACGAAAAAAGCTTAAAGGATACAAGAATGCAAAACTTTAGTCAATACTATAAAATAGTACTTATTAATTTATTTTATAGAATGATTCAAAACTCGATCGACAAATTCCGATATATGATTCCCCGTGAAAAAAGAAGACAAGTTCCTTTGACGTTGTTACTAATTTTTTCATTGAAAGTTGTAAGGGCATTAGCTGGTTTACACGATTTTAAATAAATTTCCAGAAATTGATAAGAAGATAGGTTTAATAGAGAATCCAATGATTGTGAATCATACAAATTTTCAGGAGAAAATAATTCATTTTTATCGAAAAAGTCACAAAAAACTAGTCCAAAGTAACAAGCTTTAAAAGGCTGTATATTTGTTGGAATGCAAACTCTGGTAAAACCTAAACAGCCGTCTTTTTTCACGGGGAACCATCCACTGGAATTCGTTGTTCGAGTTTTGAAACACCCTGTAAGTCGTACATGAAGTCATATCTGTATGCTATATCTCAAAGGGTTCCTGAAATATTAGATAAAAACCAATTCTTGGAAGCCAGTTTCAAAGGATCGTAACTCCCTTAGGAAGCTTATGCAGATTCATATTTACAGGAAAATTTTTTCGTATTTTCGAACGTAGAATCAGTTCTTGAATTTTGTCTGTATAATGCTTTCATAGCATTTCCGATAAAAAATGTTGTTTTAACTGTTTTCTCAATAGCTCAAGGTATAGAAACCTCAAAGAGATAAATCTGAGTCGTATGGTGGTTATAAATATAGGTTTGAAACTTTATTTTCAGGATTTTTTTAAAAATTTCTTTTGGTACTCTTAGTCCTAGTTGAGGGCAATAATCATTTATTTTCATTAAAACAAAAACCCTATATGATAATAGATACGCTTTATTAATAAATTTTTAATCAAAAAATTCGCTTTTACGATGATATATGTATACTTAAACCTGATTATACACACTTATACGTTATATACTTAAAATATAATGCCTTACGATGTAAATAATAGTGTATAATAAGTAATATATAGTTCACTTTTTGAATATTGTTCCTTATGTCATCATCAATCATCATTGACACATACGTCACGAAACGACGACGTACATGCCAGTGATTGATGAAATCACCTTGTACATGTGCACCGAACACAGCAGAAAAATAGGTCTGAGGTAGATTCATCCAGTGATGACGTAATGTACAACATTCAAAAAATGAACTATTGAAATGATCTGTCTAAAATATGGGACTCTATTCTTAAATCTATAGACATAATGTAAAACTTAACAATAAATTAACATTAAAAATACAGAAGGTATGTATATGAATACTCTGAAAAATAAATTATCTAAATAAAGAAACATATAGCGCGTGTTCAGTTTTTGGTATTTTTCTTAAATAATTATTGATAATCGTTTATTTTATGTTCAATGTGATTGAAAAATATTGATTTTGATTTGTCAGCCCTAACGGCGAAAAAATATTTGAATACTCTTGTGAATTCGTCTCAAACGAAAGGTACCACTCTAACACGCTAAATAGAAAAATACTACTATATTATTATTAAAATGTACAAGTTTTTCTTTTTAAATGAAGTCTTGTAAACGTACAAAATTGCTGAGGGACAACAATTGCGATTCATAAAACAAGTAAACAAATATTTACGGTGTTTTTAATAAAGAAATATCAATCATTGTGGCAACCCTCCTAATAATATCCTTGCAAACTGCCACGATATAAATAAACATAATTCTTTTGCCTCATCTATTTACAAATTTCACTACAGGATTAGGCTTTATTTTATCATTGATACAACTGAGGTAGACGAAATCAATCTTCAAACGTCAAATTGATACTTGACCGGAATGGTCAGTTTGTGTTTGAACGTAAAGATTTTCTATTTCTTTGGATTCAGAATTCTCTACAATGGATTATTTAGATATATCGGGGCAGCTCATTCAGTTAGTTATGGTTAAAAAAAAAATAATGAAAACTGAAAGACAGGGTAATGACGACGGACAACGGCTTTGTAATATGTACAATAACTTAACGCTTATAATTTGTTTAACAACTGCAATGGACCCTTCATATTTTTTTTTAGTATTAAATAAGTGCATCATAGATTGGGATGTCTATAAAGCAATTATTATTGGGTTACAGGTGTTGCGTTGCAATGTTTAATAAGTAAACTGACCAGAAAAATGTGTGTCAAAAATTACATACTATGGTGAACAATATACCGAGAGCATCATTGTCATGAGAAACTTAAGTTCAAAGATAAATATTAACAAAAAAAATATACAAATAAACATTATTCAACAATAAAAAATATCTAAAGAATCGTACAATATAACGGTCTCTGGCAAACTTGAGAAATATTATATATAGGAGTAAAGGAGTCAGTTATTGGCACAGTCACAGTAATTGGCACTTGGACGAAAAAATGCAAGAAATAAGAATACTATTAGAAAAATACTACTATAGTATGCAGAAAATAGTTGAAATTTCGATAAAAATATCCATGTGCAAATCACTGTAATAACACTAACTGTATCATCACTGTAGTTTTTGGGGTTATTAAGGTTTTTGATACTTAAATGAAAATTCAGCTAATAGTGCGATTAAATTATAAACATTTCACAACGAAAGAAATATCAATCCGCAAAAATAAATTAATGTAAATTGTCAAAGGCTCTTTTATAAATAAACTTTATATTATCAAATCAATTGTACTTCCTAAAGTGCCAATAATTTTGTCCTTTACCTCTAATTAGTATTACACGTGTGTAACTGACTGAAAGTATAGTAATATTTATAAAAAAGTGAACGCAATATATGAATCTTTCTCGAAAATCTCCATATAAAAAAACATAATAATAACAAATAACATTACTACAATCAAATCCTTAAAATTACGAAAAATCTTACTGGAATTTCACAAACACCGAAAGCCATATAGCGCTATTAATTTGTTTCATTTTTTCTTTATTTTTTAAATGGCAATTGATTAACATACCCGGCCAAGAAAATTACATAAAAAACGGAACAAAATAGAGACCTGTTAGCACATTAGCAAATATAACGAGAGTCTCTAAATCGAACCATTTGATATGTCGTTCACGAATGAAGCACAACCTACGTATAGTAAAGAGATAGAGAGAAAAAGACCACTATAATATGGCTTCTTAATACATTTTTAAACTGAGTTTTTTGACTTTCAGTTTGCAACGTTTTAGGTAAGGTAGCGCGACGTTCACAATTTGAGATCGTCTCATCCACTTATCGTTATACAAATCTCTAACCTCTACTCGACTGAGCCAAAAATTCTTGATTCAAAAAACCTCCGTGTGTCATAATCTCATCTACGAGGCAACAATAACTAGAATACGAACGAACAAACACGTTAAAACATCAGGTAAATACTAATATAAAATGATTGCTTACAAGTTATATTCAGAAAACGTTTATTCCAGTCGAAATTGTCACTCAGGCTTGCTCAGGAAGAACAACCAGTACAGTTTTTGTCAGTCATTGTTTTACAATTAAAGTTCACGATCACTTATTCGCTTTAAACAATATTTGGCAGTGTCAGGCTTCAAAGTACCTCTCTCTACCAACGATCGAAACAAGACCATTTTTTTCTTTAACAGTGGTACTGCTCTTTGAAAGAGTTGGCAAAATATTGACGTAACTTTTTGGCCGTTAGGTTTAGTTTTCGTTCTTACATAGATAAATGGGTTAAAAAAGGACCAAAAACTGATGTAAACGTCAAACTATTGCCTTCTCGAGATGTTTTCTGGACCTGACCGATAATGATGAAAAAATACAATTATTTTCTGATGAAACAGTAACATTAGGCTCAATTGCTGAAAACTTTGTCGTTGAAATAATATTCGGTGTTTATCATTACCAGCGTTATGAAAACCATTAAGACTTGCATTACACCGAAGTTATTATTGAAATGCAGGGGAGTGTGCCCCAGGTGCATAGTTTCTTATGGCTAATAACACAGAAAATATCACATGAAACAATCTCCCGCATGAAATTCAAACCACAAAAGCAATGGTGTTGGTCTTATTTCCTGATGGGCAAAAAATCGGAGCCTCTAAAATATCAAAATTCCTTCCTGGCATATACACTGAGCAAAGCAACGATAAATATTAATTACAGTCGACACGGAAAAAATAAGTCTCTTGTACTTTAATCGGATTGAGATCGTGGGACTGTTTAGCGATCAAGTCCCAATTAGAAGAACACATTTGCAATAGTGTCTGTGAAGATCCGCATATGGTGATCTGTCTATTTTTATCGCTTCTTCATCAGTCTCCGAAACGTGAACAGGCCTTCTTCCATTTGCATTGAGTGCACCATTGTTCCCGATGATCCATGCCATAGACTTTTCGGCATTTCTTGTTTTCACCACGTACGCGACGTGGTGAAATTGGTGTTTTTGGACTGTGAGGACGCGGCGATAACTTCAACAACTTGTGCGGACTTTGAGGAATGGGTGTAGGACCGGACATCAGGCTTTGTCTTAGATTTCCAACCAGTTGGCGTTGGTAATCTGGATCTTCGTGTGGTGGTCGCGCCATATCGCGATGGGACAAAGTTGGTGGTGGGCTGGTCAGACCCATTTCGATTTCAGTATAATAAAACTCTTCTTCTTTCGGTGATACGCTGCAAATTAAAAATATTCACATTTAGTATTGCAAAATTTACGGTTATAATTGTTTATATTTAATTATTTTTTAATTGTAGTATTTTTAATTCATTAAAATTTAAATATAGAATCTTAAGGTCCAACTAACAAGAAATTAATAATTGGTTACGTAACGATTAAAAAATACGTAATAGAATTGTTTCATGCCTATTTTAAAAACGTATGTAACGGATAAATTTTTCGGCTCGTTCAGGGTCAACTACTAACTGCAATGGCGTTCAAGTAGTACCGGAATTGCTAACGGTCCAAGGATGTTACCGAATTTATGTCAACCTTGAGGACGTGTGGATTTACGTCGTTTAATTTCAAACATATGGTAGTAGTTTATTATTATACCACCGATTAAATCGGGTATACCGGGTTACCTGAATTCCACCCTCCTGCATACCTATCACATAGCGAACAAAGGAATGTAAAAGAGTTTGAACCCGGAGGGTGGAATATCTTGGCGAAAAGGTCAATGTTTTTCGATACAAGGAAATGCTTTTTGTATTAAAGTTTCTCTGAAAACGATGTGTTGAAATCAACTTGTTAGAATTTGAAAAATGTCATCGCTTATATACTACCATATTTGCTTGAAATGTTGATAATATATTTATTCACCCTATATAATGAACAATATTCAAAAATACCGAGGATCTGCAATTTCTCAAGCCAGACAGTCTAACCTAAATTATTTTGCTGGCAGCATTGTCTATCGTCGATTATGCAAACAACTCCGACATAGATTGTTTATAAATTACGTAATTCTTTTGGACGAGTTACTGCTGCTCCTGCTACTACTATTATTATTGCTACTGAATAGCCTTGGGTGCTGTTTAGAGTTATTTTAAAATAGCAGGGGCGTGCCAATGTTAAATTTATTGGACGAAATGTCATTGTCACCGATTACGAGAGCGAGACTCGATTGTCGACAATTGAACGCCTCGTTTGTATAGTAATTATTTCTTTTTAAATAAATAATTATTCAAGAGACTCACTTGTGTTCGGTCCGTACGTGGTTCTCAATGTCGTCGCAAATGTGTGACGATTTGGTACAACCTCGGAACGTACATTGAAATACCACTCTGGTGATGTTCTGCAACAAAAATTGGAATTTCAATTAAATTAACTCATAAGGAACGAGCTGAATATTTACATGTCTTAACAAGATACGCAACTTAACACACATGAACTAGTCTTTAGTAACTTTAAATTTATTATCTCAAGAACGGCGAATTTTAAATGAATGATGTTTGTTGGAGCTATAGTTTGAAAATGCGTCGCCTCCTGCTACATTTAAAAAAATAAATATATGGGTCAGAAATCGGATCATTCTGTAAATGTGCAACCTGTCTTTGTTGCTGTAATATTGATTAATGGATTTGGCAGAACGGGGCTCCGCAACAACATATTAAAGCGCATTGGCAACGCAGCACTTTATATTTTGGGGCTGCGTTTCGGTCGACGTAATGGAATGTCGCTCGAAGGTCCAAAATCCCGCGAATCCTTTGTCCTTTCTGGTGGCGTCTCAATTCCTTCAACCCTCGCCATTTCGGTATCCCGGTATTTTTAGATCGTATACGCAAAAACTATGTTGCCATTTTGCAACTTTTTTAAACATGCAAATTTTTACAAATTATACAAAGAAATTGCTAATATTATTAGATGTTTCGAGTTATTTTGTTGATTTTAAGTTTTCTCAGTATTATGTTACTTGTGACTGAGATTACAGCTTGAAAGTCACAGAAATAACTTATTTTTAACTTCGACCAACAATGAACATTCACACAAGAAAAAAATTGAAAAAATTCAATTATTCTAATTTTCCTACTATGGATTATAGAAAACATATACAATTCGGCAACAATGGGTGATATTCAAGTGACAAACAGACAGGACCTATAAATTTTAGATTAAATTATTTGCTAGTATCTCCCCAATGCCTTTTTGTTATTAGACCGTAAATTATGAATTCCGAGCTCGGGGGGTTGACAGTTATGGCCCTGACTGGCAGCTGACTAGCATTTATCCGGAAAATGCAGTTCATGCACGCGAAAGAAAAAAATATCGCCATAACTGTGTGTGTATGACGTGCAACGATTAGAACGGAACGAACCTTCAATTTTAGAAACTTCCTCTCTTTCTCCCCCCGCGTCGCGATACGCGGAAATACAAAAATGATAGAGGAGGGCAATTTTATGCGGAAAACAACACGCGAACCCTGAATTTCAAATTAAGCTCGATGGAGAAATAATTTTCTTCATCGAAAAAGAATGAAAAAATATAAGCGAGCACGAAAGTTCGTTTGCGTGAAAAGGCCTAATGATAGTCACTTTTTCGATAGTGAACATTGGAAGATTGAATTTTTTAGGAGCGGCCCTCCGCGAGGAACGTACTTTTAGAAAACGGTTTATTAAATTATAGAGTACAGTTATAGCGAAATCGGATATCGCCAACTCAGCTCTCAAATAAGCACCTGCAACCAGTACCGTTACAATAGTGACATTATGTACCAGTAACACCATTATTAACGTAGATTAAATTTCCCTATCTAACTCCTAAAGGTTAATTAGATCCGAGTCTTTTGAAGCTGAATACCAACTCTTACAACGCTTAAAAGTATGTCAATTTGCTAGAACCGAACAATTTGGCAACCGCGCACGAGCACGTGGCTTTGTCTATAAACATATCGACCGGTGGCCGGGCGTCATAGCGGTCTTCGATCCAACTCTGAGCGAGATGGAGAGCAAACAATATCGAATCGTCTCTCTCTTCCCCTCGCTCGTTGTTTGGGTTCAACTGTTCAGGGCCTTTCTGAGAGAAGACGATGCGATTTTTCATTACAACACCCATTTGTTGGGATAAAACATCAGTTTTTTACATGATTGAATCTGGATGTGGGCGATATGAGTGTTCTCAGTTAAGATTTCCAATTTTTTAGGTCAATGTTAAACTTACATCATCAATTTACAACTAGCACTGCGAAAATAGCTATTTTACAAAAAAACGTGATTTGTATTATGTACATATAAGTTTCACGTGTTCCTGTACACATGTATAAAACGAGCCCAGATGTTGTTACAAAACAATGTTCAATAATATGCATATGTATGTATGTACTAATGTAATTTTTTATTGTCATTTGTATAAAATTCTTGTTACCAAGTTGAAAATACATGAAATGAAAATAACAAATATGGATTTAGCAGGGATAAACTTTCTCTATATATACATAGAAATTTGCAACATAGCGTAATTAAAAACATAACTCTTAACAAATGATAAACAGGATTATGAGTCTTGCACGAACCTGTTCATTGTTGACATGACATGTGTTTTCTGTATACATTCTAGTAATTTCTCGTATGCGTATTGAAAAACTAATGAACGACCACTGAGTTTGGGGTGCAGATTACGTGTAATGAGTATAATTATGCATTCTCATGGTTTTAGAATTTTTTTCAAATGCAAATAGCTAGTACAATATAAAAGCAGTCGATAACATCGCCGCCATATTGCATTGGTAATATAGGCCTGAACACCTTCACTGTTATTAAAATGCACACAAGCAATAATTTTCTTGTATTCCAGGTTGGATTTTTGTATTTATCCACCGTTATTACTCTCACGCATAAACTCTGCATTCATTATCGTCATTATCATCATCAACAGCATACATATACATACCTATGTAAGCCAAGGAGTTGATTTGGTTTAAAAGCAATTGGAACCTGTAGCGATAAACTATTTTCAAAAGCAGCCCTTTTGCGTTGATTCAGGGAACCTTTCTTCGTGCCACCACCTGCCTTCTAGACAGACTCGGTCATAAAACCCAAAAAGAAGAGAAAAAAAGGTCCCCCGAAAAGCCATTGTTTGGCCTTGAAAGAGTCTACGAACCGAGTCGAAAATCTTGGGGTTGTTGATTCTTTCTGGGATGACTTTACTGCTTCTTTTCTCTCTCGGTTGGTGACTATCCTTATCTTACCTGTTGCAACGCATGGTGGGAGTTCATTGGACTACGATCAGGGCCGGATCGGTTAAAGATGAAATTACATCTGTTACCTTAATCGAAATTTGTAATTAGGTCTCGAAATGAGACAAAAACATGATGTTTTTCCAGTGACCGTCTCTTTTAAGAAATTGCATAATTGGAAAATTAAATTACCTTTGTTTTATTGGATTATGCATGTGAAATGCGAAGCTGAGCGCAACAATATGGGGGATATACAGTACTATTTCCTGTTTGACCGTTTACGCTGGTTGCGCTCTGGGCTACTGAGTTTTATAGTTTTATAATTGTAATTGTAATTTCTTGATTTTTATCTTTGTTAATTTTTTTAATATCAAATTTCATGTTGTGGTACCTCCCTGGCGTATCACCCTTGGTTTTGGCGCGTAGATCGAGAGTCGTTGCCCGCGCGACCACGTGGTTCCCCGGCAACTTGAGCCCAAGAAGCCGGTGCAACAACAACAACAACAACAACAACAAATGCACGTTTCTTCATCAAGCAATGTTGCCCGTTGTCCGATCTTCATTATTTTCTCTACCGACGCTATCTATTTCAACTTTGTTTCTGAAGTGTGATGATATCTACAGTTCTTGATTTACTGCGTGCTACATTATTCATAGTTCAAACTAATAGACGTTATTTTCTTCATTTAAAAATATGTAAACATCCCTGATAAACGTGACAACATTGTATCAGTGCAGTGCACTTCAGGGCCATCCCTATTGCGATGTAAACATTGAGGGGTCAATGGCCCCGGACTCCCTTCCCGTGATGTTGACTACTTCTTTGTGAGTGACGTCACGTCTTTTACTGTTGCCCGCCTGCTGTTTGTTGGACCGGCCCCTTTATGTTTTCTAATATAGATCTGAAAATTATGTTGCGTTTGGCGCCATTGTGTAGGAATTAGATGAGCAGGCGAATTTTTCATGCTGCGTTAATTGCTGTGCACATTTGATGTTGATGTTTTCGCCTATATTCATCTAAGTTCAAGTTCAAATAAATGCGTGTTAGCTGGTGGCAAATATTTATGCACTAGTAGTGCGCCGTGCAGCAATTACAACGTATGTAAACATGATCGTGGGATTATTCCAAGAAGATTTCTTATAAAGATCTGAAGCAATCTTAATTGATTTCAAATACTATTTAGGAGAATGTGACTGCTATTTTGTAAATTATCTAGCAACATTGTAAACATTATAACATCGCAAAAATGTGTAAAGCAACATGATTTTCTATGGCACAGAACTTGCCATTTACATTTGCATAATTCTGTAATTGTCCAGGACAATTATAGAAAAAAGTCAAGACGTAATACATCATTTTTCAAACTAACAAAAATTCAATTGAAATTTGATTCACTGTCAATTTCCTCAGGCTGATTAATATTATTCTGAAATGGAGCGTACCAAACCGAGAAAGAATCGCACAAATGTCACATTTACAAGCACAACAATTCGAATTGCCCGTTTTGATTTCCTTAAAATACTGCACCGAGTTCAACAAACCGCATCTCTTCTATTTATAAAATTATATGCCGAAGGACGGTTGTTGACCCGGATCGGTGTGTTGTACATGTTGGGTCCCTGGAACCACCCGGCTTTATTACAATTTCCTTGTTTTTTTTGCCACACAAACTTAGGAATTTGACGCCCCAAAAACAGACTTGAACGAGACAAAGTAATGCCGTGTCAGTAGCCGGAGTCATTTTACAAATTAATAGCGCTTGAATAAATAAACGCAACGTTGTCACACTATGTTCTAAAACTGAAATTTTCATGAAAAAAAATTCATAGAAAATTGAGATTTCACTTAGGCGCTTCGAAAATTTCCAGAAATAAGAAAGTTTTTATTTAATAGTGTACATTTGTGTTGCTTATTGGTGCTTTACTTTACATCTCATTACAATACTTGACCACATCACTGAGATTAAGAGGTGCATTGAAAATCGTGAGATTGGTAGTGCAACTAATGGAGGCAAATTACAACCTGTTTAGTTACTCTCGATGTTCTGTCAGGCGGTAAACTGTCATTTTGCAGGTGTTTTATAGCGGTTTTACTCTTAAATTCAAATTAAAAGAGAAAAATAAACTTAATTGAAGCTAGGTTAAACAGAAAACGCGGAAAATTGGAGCGCCTTTCTCTTTTCTGACATACTACTAGTATTCGTTAACAGCACGAATTATTTAAAGTAGAATCAATTAATTATTTCATCAGTGTCATACGTGAAAATATCCATTTTATTAAAATTATATGGATAGAAAGGCAACGAAAATAAATGAAGGTCGTTGTTTGCCCGTTGGTAGAAGTAGATTCATCCCAACAATCGTGGTTCGGAGTATGGGTTTGATGACCTGGAATAGTAGGCCGCGTTGACCAAGGGTAACTTCAATTCGTTTTGCTTTTGTTTCTTCATTGCTGATTATGGTAACCGATGATAGCGTTGTTCAACGTGTGTTTATTATAAGAAATATGAAAACAAAAACTGGTGGTTTACTAAAGATTTCTCTTGATTATCAATATTTTATGATAAGCACAAACCACTTTCATCAGACTGTTTGGGTACAAAATCTTATTTATCGAGCTGTGTAAGTGCTTAATTGCAATCAAATATATACAAAATAACTCGATAATAATGGCTTTTTATCGATACTTGCTTTGTTTTTTCATAGGCATTTTCGAAACAACATAAAAAGAGATAATTTATCGAAAGTACTTAACCAATCATTTGTCTAGTTAAATAGGATTCCACGCCTAAATATTGCAAATAAAACAAAACAAATAACGTAATATAGAAGTAAAAGCGTATTTTTCAATATTTCTATTACTGCTGCTTTGAAAAGATAAAACAAAATGTGAAAATTTATCAAACTATGTACGATGTTTTTTTTCATGGTCTCGCTTTAGCCATGGCACGTGTACGTAGTTTGCAAGGACGACTATCGGACTTTGTTTGCTTAATTTCCTCTAACTACGCGCTCATCAACGTGTTCGTATAGCGGTGATGCAATCTATTTTGGATTTTTCAATGTCGCGCTGTTTTGTTTAAAATTTTCAACTTGTTTTGAGAACCTTGCCTACTTTTNTTAAATTTTTCCTGATTTGTAGCTGATTAATGACGTCGTATGTTTGTGTGTGACTGACGCAAACCTCGTCCAATACGCAATTTTCAATTTAGCCGCGAGCAACCGGAGCTGGAGACTTGCCGGCCGGCTTTTTTCAGGACGAACCTTTAATGGCCGATCCGCAATCGAGGAGAGATCGATACACGCAATTTACGTGGCTCGATAACTAACAAAACGAAATCAGGATGAGGTATTGGCGAGAAAAACATAAAATTTTTCCTCGTTTCGTATCATTTTGTGAAATCGTTGGTTACGAAACGCGGAACAATGACGTGTTTCGCAATTCTCGACCTTCAGCTAATACGTTTAATCCTCGAGGGGATCACGACAGCAAAACGAACCCGCAGGAAGTGGTAACTTACCTACTTGATTCCTTTTGGCTTATCGCAAGAACGTTTACTTATGTAATGGAATCGGTTAGTAAGATAACTCTGCGTAAATCATTACAAAGCCGAATAGATTCGCGCACAAGGTCACAAGTGGGTGTGCCTCGTTTCAAGCCGTTCCGTAATGATTAATTATATGCATTGGCAAGGTGTATCGAGGGCGGCTCTAGAGTGACATGGATGACATAACATTATGAGCATCGATCAAGTCGTTTTAGTGCTTGAAATGTTTTCAAATTATCTTGAGATTATAATGGGTAATTGCGACAGCATCAAAGAAAAGATAACTAACAAATAACAATTCTCCCGTTAGAACGCGTACCCAGCAACTTTGCAATCATAGCTTATTATTACTTTAATGCATAGTTTACTTGATTATTTATATATTAACCAGGCGATAGTTATTTGCTAAAGTGGGTTAATACTTTCGTGTGCTCAGATAATTTCCTGCGTTTTGTATTAATTAGAAATAAAATAAAAGGAAAAGAAAACAAATTGGCTTTAGCGAATAGATAGATGTTCCATAATCACGTATGGTAACTGTAGTTTCATCGTTCACTTTTATGGCATCTATTACAATGCAAACCCTTCTCGAAAACATTAATGTTAGATTTAAAGAAAAGAAGCCGAGTAAGTAAAATATATATTTTTAAAGAAGCCCCATAACCTCAATTGCAACAATTCGATGCTGGAGCATTAATAAGATGCAAAGCGAGTTCACAAATCAAAATTTAAAAATAAATACTTGGATGTTTTTGAAATTGGGACACGGGATTTCGTAATGTAGCGTGCCGAATTGATCTTAAATAGAACAGATTTTCTTATAACAATTTAAAAACTAACAATGGTAGTACCGGGTTCTAGAAGATAAGATTCTATTAGATCTCTTATTTTTTAATTTTCTTATATTTACACTTTTCAAAAAGAGTCCAATGCCAAACTGTCTTTTTAACAGCCTAGATTCCATACTTGGATCCAATAACATATTTCTCCTATATTTAAGGTGTCAATTAAGGCCAATAAAATCGATTCGGGCATTTTCCGCGTTACACGAGGTCGATCCGGCCTAAATGCCTCTTAAATTGGTGTTGCTGTTGTTGTTGCACGACGCGTTTTCATGACCCCAATTCGACAATGAAATTAGATACGTTGCTTCCTCGATGCGCCCGAGAAAAAAGACTCAAAGAAATTCATGTCAGGTTTCTTTTTCATTGCGATGAGGAGTACACGCGTTTCTTCGCCATATAAATATGGACGCGCGAAAAAACCATCGTGCATCGACTACTCCGTAATGAAATGTAGAAAGTTGGTGTGGAAATGTGGCACAAAATTAACGAAAGACGAAAATAAATTATGCGATAGACGAACGTATGTGGCCCCTAAAAAATTTCTTTTTTTTACACAATATTTTAACAACACGAAAAAAATGTTAACAAGCAGATTGTGTTTCCTTGGCACAGTGAAAGTTTAATGTTGTATTAGGCAATTTTGTTGTATTTAAATGATAACGTTTTATTGCATCAAGTCAAAGCGCTTTAAAGGAAATATCTACAAGGCCTTTGACTAACTATCGTAATTTTGAAGTTGCTGGTACTTGGAATACCATCAATTATGTTTCTCCAATTCCTAGAGAAATTTTAAAATAAATTGTCTGTCATGTAGAAAATCCGCCTTAGCTGTATTATGCCGGTTTTAAAAATCCGATTCAATTGCTTTTTCATTGGTAAAATTCCAAAGAGACAGCACTTGCCCTTAGATGCTTATATACATACAAGGGGAGTCAAAAAGTTGGCAATCGATGACTTTTATAAATTGTCATGTAACAACATACTTTACGAAGTTCCTCAAAATGCGCACAGATATGAAAAGATCACTCCTGCTTCCCTCAACCCCTTATAGCGCGAACTTTTTCAGCCTCTCTTCCCTGTATAAAAATATGTCCTCCAATATATGTATGTGGGTATGACCTCCTCCAAGATTTGAAATATAGTGCTCACTTTATTATCTATTTCAATCACTTTTAGAATTTTCCGTTAATGTTTGAATAATAAAAAGTTTTTAGAATACACATAGTAGAAATTTATGTGTTCAGTTAAGTAAGTCGTTATTCCTAAACCAGATTTATAGGTTCATAATTTTTTGAAGTTGAAAACTTATAGTTTTACCTGCTTTGTCCATTAAATATCTAAAAAAAAAATCGAAAAGGTTTGTCAGTATTTTTAATAGAAGGTCATTATTAAAGTGCCTTGAAAAGAAGTGACGGCCATGATATTTTCTAGCTGTATTATGCAAGTTCGAAACAATGAGAGGAAGAACTGGAAAAATTATCACAAAGAATCTCACTAATCATACACCTTTTGACGCTTTATTGTACACACTTTATTACAATGTCTTAGTACAATATGTATTAAGAAGCAATCTCTTTACAAGAAAAAAAACTAAATTAAAGATGTATGAAGTGGTTATCGAGTGTTCAGCCTGAGTAGCTGATAGGTCGATTAAAATGCATAAGGTAATATCTGAAACATCCGAATAATTATAAATTTCAGACGCCATTCGCTCGAACAGTTATTGCTGTTTAAAAATGATAATCATCTTCGGTAATGGGTTACGTACATGACGTCGAATATAGGGTTATTCGTCATATTTTTAAACCATCCATGGATAAAATGTTTTCTATGTAAAATCACAAGGCAAGTCATAAACAATGAGTACTTCCACCACCGTCATATAACCTACTCATACACGGTCATAAAAATTGCAAACAAATGACGTCACGCAGTTAAACATTTTTATACGAGCCTCGATGTGACGTAATACATATCGAGTTTGTATTTCGCAGTAGTACGGGCTTGGTTTGTGTTTAAAGTAAACAACACACCCACATGCAATGCAGAGGCTCGCTTGTGCAAATCTGCTCTTGAAAAGCACAGAATGACGAATCAAAGTCATTTTAAAGCTGTCATACCTTTTTCTTGCGTGGCTGATCTTCGAGCAGATAATCTATGACGATGCCTTCGTCGGATCCAGAACTGAATGAGTTGATTGGGGAATTACTTGGCGGAGGCGATGGAGTGGACCGGAAGGATGCCGAGCTGCTGCTACTGCTTCCAGGAGACGTACCAAAGAATGAGAAGGCTGAAAACAAATTATTTTATTATTTTAATACGCAATAAAGTACGTCCTTTGAATAGAGTAAACAAGTTTAATTATAAGCGATGATGATGACCATTTGGTGTGGTATTAGGAATTTTCAGCTCCGCTTTTTGTAATTAATTTTAAATTAATGAATGGTACTTGGGTTGAAATCCTAAACACTATATAGGTCATAACAATTAATGGAAAACACTGTAGTAACGGACTTTTTTTGTCTTTATCCTTCAGGTTTTTGACCGAAATAACCATAAATATTACCTGTTCATTTATCGGCAGGGCATTGGCTTGACTTAATGTCGATTTAAGTAAACATTTAATAAATATTTAACCATTTAAACATGCATTGAGTGAAAAATTATATTACCAGATATAAACAATGCAATAATAGATAACAATAACGCAAAGAAAAGTTTAATGTGCAAAATGTAAGACAGAAAAAAGCATTTCGCAAAGCTTTAAAACGTGTTTATGCACGTAACAACAAAAAGATTTGAAAACAATGGATCAAAAGAAGATGCAAAATGAAGTGGTCGTAGATTCTGAAACATTAAAAACCTTCTCATTCCGACCTCTTCAGGGCTTTCAGACAGGAGAGTTGTTAAAACGAAATTGAGATTTTCCACTTAATTCTTCAGAGAAAAAAACAATAAAATCCTGACAGAGCGTGATTTATTGCATTTTCGTTTTCGGATTTCAAACGCAAGTAGCGAAAGTTTTCGACTATTAAACCAACGTGTCTGCCAATAATAATTACACCGTTGGCAAGAAAAAAAATAGAAACCCGTGCGAGCCATTAAACAACCACTTGGAACATGTGTACGTTCAAGGTTAGTAAAAGATGCAACACGAGGTGTTAATAAAATATTTATTCAACATATTATGTCGCCGCATTGGCTGTTGGTCAGTCGTTTTCTGCGTCACTAAAAAAGCCCGAAAAAAAGTTTTTTTTTCAAACAATTTGGGTCATGGAGAAATGTCAGTGCATTAATGTGTCGCAGTAATGCAACAAAAACCCATCGTCCTATAGAGGATCATCGACCTTTGTCTTCTTTGTTATGAGCTTTATCGAATTAGTCACCTACGCATAGCTGATTGAAAAAGTTAATTGACCCGACAATTGCTTAAATAGTATTACTATGTCGGCATCAAAGTAAAGAGCTTCACAACTCGACAAATACTCTTTAGAAAAAAAATATTAAGAAACAATTTTGTCATTTTTCATTCGAATCACAATGGATGTTTTAAGTTATTTACGAATTCAAGGCGAACCGTGTATATTGAACTTACAACGGCCATACGACGCGGAGGGTCAAAAGTTTCAAATTTAGAATATGCATGTCACTATAACTGGTTTAATTATTTTCAAATGGTTTAGTATTCACTAGCGGGTACGTTAAGAAAATTCTTGTAAAACGTTACTTAAAACATGTTATAATTTCGTTGTTTTTGACAACATAGGGTGGAGCTAAGGTTTGTTGGCAAATTATTTTTTTTTAGTTTGGCAACTATAAAATGTGTGAGTTCTTATAAAATTGTACAATTGATTGTTCTTAAATAATTTTTTTTCCTAAGGTTGCTGACTCGATTGACTATTGGCATCTCTTACCTTACCCTATATGTCATGTAATGGCAAAACAATGGATAGTTTAAAAATTTCTAAATTTTCTTTAACAAATCTGTTTACGTCACTAGTGATACCTACTACAGAAATAGATTTCCACGAGTAGTTGATGATTCACGAGTTTTCAGATATATACTGAATGTCTATTTGTGCCATGAAATTTTCTATCAAAAATGCAATTTAGCATTTAAACATTCCCAAACAAATGCTATTCAAATTGCATAAATATTAATGAAACTATTGTTTGGAAACCTGTATATAGTAAGTAGCTATTATAATATATAAATACGCAAACGAAACAATGTTTACAACAGCTCTCTCGCATTATTTAAATGGCAGTGCATTAAAATCCGTAGTCGGTTTGTTTACGTTTTCGAAACCGGTAGCATTCGAACCGAAGAAGAAGAAAAAATAATAACTAAAGCAAGAAGGAACTCGATCTAAACCGTGTCAAAGCTAAATTCTCACGAAATACGCCAGGCACGCCCCGTTTCTCGGTTCATATTTCTCAATAACGGTCCCGGTATAATGAGTGTGAAAGATACACACTACACATTTTAATGATTTACGGAAATGGTTACGACCTATTTAGGGCAATTTTCCATTATATTTTCATCATCCCCACAAATTTCAATACAAAACATATCGATACGAAGCATCCTGATCGTTGCATAATAACAAATATAAATTGTACGACCTAGAATTTTTCCACTGTACGCCAATATTGACTGATATGAAGTGTTAAGTAAACGAAAGGGAATTATCGTCAATCTTTAGCGTCAAAACAATCATCCTTGTTGTCGAAGAATTGAATTGAACGAAAGTGATCGGAGCACGACCCACCTAGACACAAATACGGTGTGAATGTGCCAGTTACCTTTTAAAAAATAATTATTACCCGGTAAACTCGATTCCATTCTTTTCCAACCGGGTCATCACCATCATTAACGGTGACGTAAAGCACGTGTTGAAACGGAAATGATAATATTGTTTAAAAAAATTAGCAACAATGTTTTTTTTTACAATTTCATACCAGGATGTGCAATCTCCCTTCGAGACGGTAATGCACCAACGAATTAATCATTATCACACGTATAAATATGATCTAGGACGTTTCAAGCTTTGTTCTAGAAATATATTGACGTCACTGTTCAAAATTCAATTTTTTATCTAATGGATTAGTCGGTTGGGTGTATTTATGTGCAAACAAAAAGATAATTGAATATCCAGGAATCTTGCGTAAGGGTGTGCAAGTGCTGATGGTCCTGATAAGACTCTAGAAGAAGACTTTGAACTTCGTGCACTTCTTTCAAATTCTAATTGCTGATTAGCTTGACTACTTGATCGTGTCGTACATTGACAAACAAAAACAAAAACAAAAACATTCCGTCTCGAAACGGATCCCGATTATTTCTAACGATGAAGGGAATGCACGGAAATTACGTCACATTAGTCGGTCCGAATTTGCGTTGAGTGTATCTATTTTTGGGGACAGGTATTGGCTCTAGATTTAATGTCAAATAGTTTTCCAGACGAACAAGTCAAAATGACATTAAAGAGGTCATTTCTTGGTAGGAATTGCTTTTTCATTACAAACAATCGAGATTCAAGGCTGAAGTTACTTAAGCTGCTTGAAAGTTGTACCTTAAAAGTGCATTTGAATCAATGGAATGGATTTTTCCTATTATGTAAATTGAAGAAAACTATTTTTTTTACATGCCTAATGTTTGTTTTTGTTAAGTTCGTTACGAAATCACCATGAGATTGAGTAAAATTATGAAAAACAAAGAGAAAACAAGTGTAGCTTTGAAATGACACGTTTTCTAATACAGAAATTCAATTCTTTTGCCAATATCATTTACCTGTACTATTACTTCATCAATAATTATTAGTTTTACGTGAAAAACGTTACAGTAAATTAAAGTTTTAAACTATAATATGCAGGCCTGTTGCCACAAACTTTATGTAATTCAGATAATGTGTATGATGTGTACCGCTAGAATAATATCGGCTTCTGAAGGCAATTTCCACCAAATATTCCGTTACTCTTTGTTTTTTTTAATATACATATTTGGTTAATTTACACATTGTTTTAAAAATTTGATTGAGAGTTTAATTGCAATAATTTGTTTTTCACTGATAAACAAAAACTTTATTTTTAAGTTTTATTGTTAAACTAAATCACAAATATTTTATTAATAATAAAAAAATTTAATGATTAGGTACTGTTTCACGTACATATCTTAACTGAGTAAAATTCTAGATAAAAGACAAAGAAAATTGAATTTTGCACGTGGATCTTGCCAAACCAATACTTATAAAACGTTTTCCCTTTGTTTGAACAAAGGAACAATTCTCGAGGCCATAAGGAGAAAATGCCATAGGAACCTTGATTTTTTTTGCAACGAAAACCACAATGACATATCGAGACCAATTAAGGCGCACTATACTATATTATATATTTATTTATCTTTAGATTAATATGGTTTTTTCAAAGTGGCATAATGCATTGTTTCGTCAAACAAAGGTCGAGAATTTTATTTTTAAGCAGTGCAACCATTAAAAACCATTCATAGATATGAAGAAAATTAAAAAAAAATGGAAAGGTGAATCATGGATGTCAATATATCACAGATTCTGAATATTGAATGTCATCGTATCAGTCATAAATTTTATGATTTTTGAACACTTAAAAAATTGATTAAATACATGAATAGGAATTTTCCATTGTGTTAAAATATTTAATTAAGTATGGAAATGTTTAGATATTCATTCAAATTTGTTTAAATTTACAAATGAATGTCATGAATATTGCAGTAGTTTAATTAGGTTCTTAAACAATAATTGTTTAATCAGAATTATTCTGATCTAAAAAAATCAATTCATAATAGAAACAGTTTAAATACTTAGAAAATACTATAACTAATTTTCTAAGTATTTAAGTATTTTATGATTTAAGGAATATTTTAACACCAACAAAGAACACACTATGATATATTGATAAATTTCAAAACTTGCTTTCAGTAGGCGTGTAAAAGGAATGTACACTTTCATTTACTGTTTACTTACCATTTTGAGGTGAACATGATAAACTCATTAAAACTAAGGCCGCACTGCATTCGTCCATTGCCGTTTTAGGGTGAAGATTGTCATCCTGGCTGCTGCTAGGTCTTCTTTTGCGTGAACTGAAAACAAAAAAAAAAAACATGATGTTTGGTGAAATTATGAAATTCTCTTTTACTATGAGCTGAAAACACAGAAACCGATTAGAAAAACAAACCCTGGCCTTATGCAGATGTATGTGTTAAAATAAACAGCAACTCGGAATGTTAAGAAACACAATCCTTTTCGGATCGTTAAAGTCGAATTGAGGCGAACGAGAGAGCCTGTTAATTTTCAGATCTAATTTCACACCCTTAAAACGTCATATACGATTGCGGAACCTCGTAAATGTCATTGATGATAATTTAAAGTCTAAAATTATGGGCGCGACTTCTATATACATAAGTTCTATTTTTCTTGTTATGTTTTTTTGAACAATGGTTTTAGGGCTTGATTCAATAATTATAGGGCACCAGTAACGACAAATGAAACCTAACAATAAGCAATTAAGGCGGAGATCTATAATGGCACATTAGTCAGAACCATAGTCATACAGGGTAAGATTTTTAAGTAAATTCATAAAAATTTACGCATAAGGAAATGTTGTTTTGATAGGCCTCTTTAACGTCGAGGTCGGGCTTTCACCCGAAAAGTTAATCATTTCGGTGTAGGTCAAAAGCCTTGACAATACCTCTTTGCATTTACGTTACACTCACTCGTGTTTCGATTGCAACGAAATTGAAACGTACATTCAACTTGTCAAGAAGAAGAAGAAGAAGAGAGTCTTTCTTCAGGCAATAGTTAGTAGAAGCGTTGTTGCTAAACGCAAACAGCCGATCTACAAGAACGAAAAGTGCCTTGGGCCGTATCAATCTATCAATTGCTAACTGTAAAACGAGAGGCAGAACATGAGTTTGGACACCTGATTGTTATTCGTCAAGTTATGAACGGTTCTAACAGGTTTTGTTTTATTGTTGTGGCAAACCGATCGTGAATATCAATCATCGTTTTGAAATTGATTCAGATTAACTGGTGATGGTGGATGTGGCGCTACAATTGTGCCAATTTGTCAACTATTAATAATTTCGCAGGAAAATTTTACAAATACAATAGAAAATTATCGTCAAATGAATGAAAAATGAAATAAAAATTAATTTGAATGCAAAAAGCTAGATAACAGTCTATGATGAAGCTGGAGAAATAGAAAGTGTTTTTCAGGAATTAGATTCTCAGATTCCAGGAAAGTTGAACGGTTCATCTAGCAAATCAAAAAGCATGGATATTTCTTAATTTTTGTTTTGCATTAATTGTAAAACAAAAATTAAAATAGCATTTGTCACGAAAAAAAGTCTTAACCAAAGCAAAGCAATTGAACGAATAAATTAAAATTGAGTGAATTAAACGAATAAAAAAAGAATACACGAAGCCAAACAGGAAATAAATATTTGCCTAAAAATGAAGACATTATACCAGTTCCAGAACAATGAGTACGTGACATTGTAAAAAATGCGCAAAATCAAAACTCGCCCCGGACGAGGAAGTATGCGTAAATCACTTTTACAACAATCTCTTGTTGTATGTAAGTGCTCGAAACGACCTCGTTCTTATTCGGTTTGGTACTTTCGTTAGCCACGAACCGAATGACGTTGGTCCTTTTACTTTTAAATGGCCAAATTACTGTAGTTCTTGTTCGGTACGATCGCCTATTACAGTATTTTTACTTTATATGTTTACAGGCCAAAATGCCAAAGTACTATTCCGAATCCATTGTCTTTTTGCATAAATTTGTGTTGAATTTTCACGGTTCCTGAACCACAATTGAAATTTATTGAACTTCGCAGCCACTATGGCGGTCCATATCTTTATTTATGTCGAAAAATTGCACGGAAGTTGATATTTCCCTGTGGAAAAAAACTTTTTTTCCAGGAAAAAATAAGTGGGCATATATTAAAATTGATCGTTGACCTTTCATCGATTTGGAAAAAATGTAAATACATGGCGACATTTAGTACGTACTCCACAAGTATGTGGGACGTGGTTCGGAACTGGTACAATATAAATAGCAGGGCCCCTCTCGTTCTTTATGCAATGTAAATTACGAAATGGTCACAGACAAAAAAAAATAACGGGAAATTAGGTTAACAGTTTCTTTTAGATCCTTTGGGAGTACCAGCATTTATAAATTTCAAAATGTCCGCATAAGATGATGGACGATCTTCAAAGACATAGTTCTCAACGCCTGTTTATGTTGATGTTTTTCGTAACAATAACCGTATACAGTCGTCAAAGAAGCGACGTGGGATTCTTCTCGAAACAGCCCTGAATGATGCAAATGATGATTCTTTAGCTTATGCAAAAAAAAAACATAAAGAAAAAGACCGATATTAATTGTGAAAAACCGCATGAATTGGCTTCATGCATCTGCTTTTTATTAAAAAATTCGTAAATTTGATTTGTTAAATTAACCACATGGTACGTAATCGAGTGGAATATCTTTTGCAACTTTTAAAAAGTACATTTCTTTCCAGTTGAACGGTATTTTGGACGGTTAACAATCGAAAATATACCTCGAGCCGGCAGTAAAAGTCTTCTTATATCGCAATTAAATGTCCCAGGCGAGGCAGAGAAGCGGGACAATGCAATAACTAACCGGATAATTATCTTGTCACTCGATACGGTTTATGACCGTCTCAACGAGTCAAAACAAAGACAAGAAAAAGCGCAAAAATTGGCCCCTGCCCGACCCGGGCTTCTAATGGACATCATCGTGATTCTTCTCATCCGCATTGCAATTTTATCATTAATTAATAACGAAATGTACTATTGTCAAAATAGTTAATGAAAAATTGTTATTTTTCAGTTAATTCAGAATCAAAAATTTGACTAGTTTTATCTCTCGAATTGTTGACTTCTTTTTTTTTAAATTCGGACATGTTTAGGACATTTTTAGAATATTTTGTCTACACATTTCTTCCGTTGCAAAATCAAAAACTTGTTTCAATTGGCTGGAGAATGATGTTATCTGTACGTATTTAATATTTTTATTAAACCTTGACGTTTAACTTGTACTTGAAAAATCTACGCATGTCGAAAACATATCTATGTTGTACTGCGTCACCATTTATTATTTCAAGTCACCTTTTATCAAGCAGGTATATAAAAACAATCAGGTAGCTTATGGAATATTGTTTTTACAATTAATAATTAAATAAAATTCAAATTCAATTAAGAATAACAATAATACAGATTTTTCATTGTGTAGCATGAGCGAAAATAGCATTTTGAAATTTTGAAAATCCTGCTAGTAGGTACAATTTAATTCTGATAATTCACTTACTACAACTAATCGTAAGTACTAAAAATATCTGACTGTTCTTCGTATTATTTAACATCAAAGTAAACATTTGAGTTTAGAAAGTGTTGAAATTTTTATTATGTACTACTTTTTCCCCCCGGCCAATTAAAATGTTTAAAATAACTGCTTACCCATGATAGGAAGGCTGTGGAACATCGATGGTATGCGAGGCTGTTCTTTTTCTATCCCCAGCCATATCAGCTAAACGAGCAAAATCGGTGTCCTGATCGGCGAGCCTGGCTGATTTACGGGATTCCAGCAAACGTACTTCTTCCAACTTCTTTTGCACTTCAAACGGATCCTGAAATGTAAAAACTATTTTTTTAACTTATTCTTTCAGGAGCATGTGTCGTGAACAGCTGTTTAGAAAATTAACAACAATTACACACTAACGATTTGTCCTTGATTAAATGCATGTTTGTTGATGATGAATAGTAGCTCGGGCTACGTTTAGTAGTTTAAAGGTCAAAAATTAATAAAGCGTATTGTCGCCATGCCGACTATAGTGAACGCGGAAATTTTTCCGTACAAATCCAACTAGCATTCAATATAATGGTGGGTGACAGTACCGCTTTGGTACCACACCTTTTTTACAAAATACCTGTAGTTTTTTTAAATTTATATATTTATTAAGTCCTTCTTCTCATCTCCTAACAGCAATAATAATTGCATTTTGACGAGGACAGGTGAAAGTAGTACCCCACTGTATTTTATTCACATTTGTCTTGAACGAGGAAAAATGCCGGCAGTAATTACGTCCATGTAAATTGCTTTTGGATCTCCATTGGACATAATGAGGACGAGTTTAAGGCTCGATTTAAACTTTTTTAATTAGAGGTTGTTACCTGTTCCAAAAAAAAATTGTTTTCAAATTTTTCCAGCAATTATAAAGGCCAAGAGTGGTGGGTTTTTGGTGTAATTATTTTTCACAATTGCACTGACGCATTATTTTCTCGAACAACTTTATACAACTGAATCTCAAAATAATCATTGTTGTTTATAGACTATCAATATTCATTATCAAGTATGTTCATTTTTAAATTTTGAAAAGTATTAACAACGAATTTGATCCATACAAGAATCACGTATTTATTGAAAAAGATATTTACCATGACCTTTCTCAAATAATTACGCATCAAATTCTAGGCTGCAATGAATGATTCAAATAAATAAAGTTGTATTTTCTAAAAGGCGTGGCCTTAAATCAGTTCATTTTTGTTCGAAATGCAGAAAGAAAAAAAATGAAAAGTTTACAGTTAGACTTAATTCGCGAGGACCCAAACCGAACCAAGTGTACAGGTTGAAGTTCCGTTACCTCGTCTATAAGAACTACTACTATACTACGCCACCGGTGGTTCCGGTTTGCTAAGAGTTTTACTTTTTGTAGGAAAAATCGCACTAGAATACTAGAAAAATATAATAAATACTAGAAGGTGATTAAAGTTTATTAGTTAATTCTTTTTACTTAAAATTCGATAATATTTATACATATAGGAAGTTTAATAAAAAAAATTGCATTGCATTGATATTGCAATATAGTAGTACAGTGCAGTTGCAAGCAGGTCAAATAAGTCAAGTGATTTAAGCAACAATTAATAAAAGAAGAAGTAGGTTTCTACACGTGTGCTGACTATTTCTTGGGATGATATTATCATTTCATATCGAGTTACATAATATTGGGGCGTCGCTTGAAAACTTGCAAAATTGACATATTTGAGGATAAAATTTTTTAAGACATTCTGTATGTTATAAAAAATGGTATTGTTTAAAAGTGTATTAAAAAATGTTCTAAAATTAAAACATAACACTCAAAAATGAATGTAATTGATCATGATCATAATAAATGTAATGATCCTTCAAACTTTCTTTCAATACTAAAAATAAACTCGAATAATGGAATAAAGATGATAAAATTCTTATTTTTCTTCTTGGATTACCCTAAATTTTGTTGGTTGATTTATTCATTTATAGTCGAAAAACCTTGTAGGTAAGCGGGTCGATCGATACCCGAAGCGTCATTAGTCAAGGTTAATGTTGGTTGATTAAGGTAAAGGTTGCATCATGTCATTCAAAAATCACTTTCGCCGTAAAGTGGAATGTCAATTTGTGTCGTACTAATATAAAGACTGCAAATTGGATTAAATTCATTAAATCCAGGTCGTCCAACTATTGATGAAAAAGCAAAACGAGTATGTAAAAAATTGTAATTGATAGTTGTTTTAACATATGAAACTGAAATCAGGATGTCTAAATGTTGCTGAAGGTTAAGCCAACATACAAAAAAAAGCTTTTTGAACTTTAAACATATTAATTTATATTTCAATTTATAACCATTTGTAATTTTTACATTAATTACGTATTGTTTAAGTTGTCTCTACTCATAAATATTCAAAACTAATTAAAACTATGAAAACAAATCGGTTACACCCAATTTCCTTTAGATATTGAAGAAAATCAGCTACACCTCTTTTCCATTACAAGTAATTAAGACGTCTATTTAACACGCTCTATATGTGATTTATTAAAAAAACCTTTGCTTTCAAACAATAATTCATTTTTGGCTTTATACATACACATATCGCATGTTCATTGACGTACGATCGTATATGTTATTCTCCATTTCAAGCTAAAGAAAAGGCAATTAACGTTTAATAATTCTGCCATTAAACTCGAGTTAAAAACTTTCAAATCGTAAATAACACAACGAAACAAACAAGGAAATAAAATTATTCGATTTGCGTTCTGATTCTATGTTATATCAAGGAACCGCGCTAAACATTCCTGCACCCACTTGTTTGCAGATGATATTTATTTGCAACCTTCGTGCCAGTAACCGATTTTTCCATAAAATCAAAAAAGTGAAAGTTGATTTGTTTTTTTTTCAAATAACATATTTTAACAGCTGATTTACCATCCATAAAAATTCACCAAAAATTGCACTCGACACATTCATAACTGTCAAAAAAAAACAAATACTATTTTTCTTATAATTTCAATCGAATTATACACAGCTTAGTATCAGGAGATTACATAAGCGACCTTCGCTAGTGTTATCGTGGATAGATAACTGCCAGACAACGTAATTAATCTTTTAGTAAACACATAGTCCCTACAAGCAGGAAACTGTCCAAATAATTTTTTTCGTATAATGAAAATGAAATTTTCCTTAATTGTATCAGTGATGTACGGAAAGGTCAATGGTAAGTTTCTATTTTGTTTCCACAACTTCTCCCCTGAAAGGCATAAACATTGAACGAAACCCAAAAACCATTTTTCATTTCAAGGCAAAAATAAAATACGACTAACTGGGTTAAAAGGGGATGCGATAAACGAAATCGAGGAGGGGGATCGTAAAATATCTGGGTCAACGTTGCTTCTACCACGCAACGGCGTCACTGTTTCTTTTTTCGAACCTAAAGGCGCAACAACAAATCAGTTGTTATGGAATTGTAATGGAAACTTGCTGGGCGCTTGAAATTCTTTTTCGTCTTCTTCTGGTTTTTTTTCTGGTGACATCAATTAAATTAACCAACCGCATCGATCGACCCTAATTCGGGCTAAACTGCACAGATTTAAAAAATAATTTCTTCCGAAAAGGAGAAAGCCTCCATAAAGTACCCGAAACGCACCATATACACAACTGACCTTAAGACAGGTTGTTTGTAACGACACTTACGAAATGTTGCTTAACTCTTTATACTAAGCAACATTCACTCACTCATACGTAATAACCTATATTTTCCAACCGAAACTAGTACGCCATCCATTATATGTACCAGATTCGAATCTGGGGCTTGTTTATCTAAACAACTTGCAGTTTCGTCGAGATGTGTGACTGTGTAGAGTACGTTTGTAGACCTAGTGTATGCATTATGCTAATGTATTACTCGGATCGATTGTGCGAAATATTTTATGCTAAATTATTAGAGAAAGTTAAAGGAAAAGAAGTAAAAATAAAATATTTTACGCAACACAATTTTGTATCTTCATTAAATTCATGTATGACCACTGTGTGCTGAAGATGTTTAGCACAGATGCTGACAAAATGTTACAGAAAATTAATTAAAATCAGAGGAAATTAGATTTCCAAATACCTCCGTAATGTTTTAGTGTAACCTTGAGTTAATTCACTGTATAGTGTCTCGTGGAATTCAAAATATGTATGTTGCATTCAAACAACTATTGACCTACAAACAAATTTCCTCGCTGTATCGAAATTTTTTTGTTTCTAAAAAGAAGTATAGAATAAAACAAGCAAACAAATTACAAATTGTAAGGTTTTCTTTTATTGACCCACTAGCCCGTAAAAGCTGAGCAAGATGCTTACTAATTAAGGATTGTTTCGCCTTAAATTAGAAACGCAATGTTCATAATCAACTCTACGGATTCCAAAACGAACTAAAAATCTGTATTTACGCATCTGTGGTCATAGGAATGTATAAAACGTTGCGTTGCAGTTGTACATGACCCATTTATACAATGAGAACCAAGCGCTTCGGTTGCGACACGTTCCGACTTTCACGCGCCATTGCTTTTTGCATAGTTCACAAAAGCAAACATTACAGTGATTTCGAGATTCTCTTCAATTTCTTCGTATGCAATAACCGTTAAAAGCAAGGATACATACATATGATGACTAAAAGGCACTATGCTAAGTCATGTTTCGATCGCCTGAAACGACATTCTACACTTAACACAATGTCCGCAATGGCTAATCAACCGTACAATGTTGTTTCCGTCTTTAGCGCAGCACCTATGACCTTTCTTTACATTTTTTTAAGTTCTGACAACCACTCGAATTCTAATGAGATTTCTGTATGCTTAAGGGCCTTTTTCGGGCCCCGCGGGCTTACAATGAAGCTTTCTTTCGTTCTAATTTGGGTCACTCTTCATGGTAATTCAAATTCAAATTGACTAACGCAAGAGAGAATAAATAAGATTTCCTCTAGGATTGTAGACGCATTATTGTAAAAAAGTACGTAATTGCATAACTGTGAAAGTCATTTTGATGATGCTTGACTTTTTAGTGGTAAGAAAAATTTTGAACGAAGATGACATTCGTCAATGAATGTTTCTTTTTGCATCTCAAAACCTACATAGATATTTTAAAATGTTGCACTTGACCGTATTTTCGACCTTATTGCACTGAGATCGTTATTAGCGTTTTGATAATAAATAATCCCATATTTGTGAAGAGTAAACAATCACTTTATTGACAACGACAATATTGTTCTGACTCCGAAAGAAGGTGTGTCCGAACTAACTGGCAAACATCCTCAGTACTAAAAATACAGTTATTTTAATAAAGAGACAAACAAGTGCACGTCGTTTGCCTGGCAAGATTCACCAGTCTTAGTCCAACCGGTATTGGCTAAACAAAGGCCTTTGTGTGGGGAAAAACCAGTATTTTCCCCCCTAAGCGAAAATGGCAACAGGGCACGAAACTCGACTCTGTCGCTTTCTCCCGTTTGGAAAATGGAGGATGCATTAATTTTTGCAATAATAGCAAAATAGCCACGTTGCCAACTTACACTCAATTTCTTGTCATTCACATTTAGATTAGCTGGTTACATTTTCATTAGACCCAATTCGGAGAGATTAAGGATTATGGTGGGCGCAACGGTAGGGGTTCAAATTAAGAACAATATTTAATTTGGGAATTCCTGCTGTATTAACTGTCACTTCCAATCAATTATTTTTTTTCGGAACTATTCATCTCGACCGTTGAATTGAGAACAAAGAAAGATTTGGGAGAAGAAGAATTTCGGCAACGTTGCGGGAAGCACGTGTTGCCCAAATAAGTAGGTCACAGGTCGATACTGAATCGGGTCGGACGCGTGCTTTTGCCAGGCCTGCCGGGTTTCTAGGGCAACTAGACTCCTGTCCCATTTTACAGCATTGCAACTGCTTGTCATCAACATGGAGTAATCTGCGCATATGCCGTCCAGCGGGAATCCACCAACTTTTTCAGGTATTTATAGAATGATGACGTTGTTCGCGTCAGAGGCACGCTACACATAAAACTGTAAAAAATTGGATAATATTCATATTAAACTTAAGTATTTTTATTATTTTCAACGTAGGAGAAGTGTCCATATAATCGATAATAAGAAACCATAATCGTTGTGGAATACCTATACTAGGTTTGCGCAAACTCGAACCATTTTGATAATTTTTAGTTGAACGTCATAACACGAACACGACAAATTCAGACATAATTAGCAATTTTCATTGTTCATATTTTTGCGTTGCACATACGTTACTCTGGAGGCATTTTGTGACTTAAGATTGAGAGATGTGCTAACGACGTTTTTACTACTGTTTTAAGGCAACCACAAATTTTGAAATGATCTTCGAGGCATTTCAAATTCAATAAAAATCGCCAAGCACCATCGGCTTTCACTTGTTTCGAAAACTAAATGGGCGAGCGACCCAGTTTGTTGGGTCATTTCCTAATTTAGTTTCCGAAACTTGCGATTTTGATGAAATGCACGCAGCTACCAAAGCCAAGGGCGAGGATTAGAAAGAAAAATCGATTTTTGCGTAATTCTACTTGGGTTATCTTGATCGATGTTGGTACCTAATGTCTAAAAACGAGCTTTTAAAATCGTGATTAGAAAAATTTACAGGGTAATGTGATAAAGAAAATGATTGTAATTTGTATGTTCGAATAAAATCAGGGAGTGATGATAGAGAGTAAACATGCGAGTGAGCATAGATTGAGAGAAAAAAAGAGTGAAACTGAAACAAGGATATTACCTGAACCGTCATTTGTTGTTTTATTACTATAGCGATAGGGTTCATAGACTTTTCAGTCTATGAACAAAATGCCAGGTAAACTCGATAAGTGTGTTTCATTTTTAGAGAATAGTATATTTCTAGTAATTTCAATGTAATAGAATCTTAGAACCTAAAATTTATGACGGGAAATACCAATGATTCTTACCAGGAAGAACAGGTACCTGGAGGTATTGGGACCAGTTTCGAGAGTACAAATGAAAATCAGTGAAGCACGGAATTTTTGTATAATTCCAGATAATTGCTCGCAAAGCTTATTATTAAATCTGACGTGTGAAAGTAAAACGGGGAAAGTTGTGAAAGCAGCATTGCCTGTTCTAAGAGCGCGGTAACAGGTGGATCACTGCGTAATAATATACGTAACCCAAATGATGCTGCCTAGTTTGGAACTAACAAAATCAATGCATTTTCCTCTCATATATAGTCATATATATTTTACAGTTATATAACTTAAAACAAATTCCTTTTGGCAACTACGTAGTACTCTCAGGTTGGTGAAATGTATAAATTTGGGAGCTTTTTTTAAGGTAATGGAAAAACTAATTGAATATCTCGACTCGAAGTTCGTTGGCAAACAGTCATTTGGCTTCAATGTGAAAACTTGCCCTTGTCCAATATGCAATGTCTTGGCAAGTGCAGTTTTATGCATTTCTTGCCAAGCATACAAGCTGATCCAAAATGGTAATGGTTTTGAGTTTATATTTAAAGAAATCGATTTGATATGCAACAAACAAAGCGCGTCAACTTTGTTGCCTTGGTCTTGATACTTAAAGAAATTCTATATATCTTATATCTATTTAATCCTTCTTAGTCTAATTACCATCAACCAGTTATTAGGTTTCTTGAAATGCCACAAAAACTTAATATCACTGGTGGGAATGCTGAACATTTTAGGAAGCACTGCAACAATTCGTAATCTAACAGAACTAAATTTCTTTTAAATGATGTCTAAAACCATACTGATAACCGAGTAGCGACAAAATAACATTAAATAGTCATTACTGCTGTTTAAGGCCAAAAACATTGATAATCGCCAAATAAACCATTCACGTTAGATCTGGTTTCTAAGCTTGGGTTCCGTGCATGCGCGAAAAATATAATCGGAGACGTCGCGATGATTAGAGCACGGTCCAATTTGATTTCTAATTACTGGTACTCTTTAAATGAAAGACTGATTTGTGCTAGCGACCTTATTTGTCAATTGAAACGCAATTTTGGACTTCTGGCTGTGCGACAAAAGACGAATGAGAAAAACAAAGATAGACGAGTTACGCTAGTTTCAAGGTTTGTCGGAATAGAACCTGTTTTCAACAAGGAACCATTGCACCGGGTGCACTCATACAATACTTGCCTTACAATGTTGTTATTGAGGACCAAATGATAAATTTACCATTTTGTGAAGCACCAGTTTATGAACAATGGTTGTTGTTGCCCTTTGAGTGAATATAAGGTTTCGAATATTATACCTTTCGCTTTAATTGCACTCTGAATTCTTAGTATACGTATTGTTCTTCCGAGACAATTACATCATTTTGAAGTAAGTAAATGTTAAATTTCCACGCGTTCTGCCTTTCGTTCATGTATTGTTCTTTCGTATAGTTCTTCAGATAAGGCCTTATTTAGACTGTAGCCCAGTTTGAAAGCGCGATACTATTGTTGTTCGTGATTCACTCACCGATTGTGCAGCTCGTTGAAATCATAATCGTTTCCATATAAATGATAAAATTCCCTTTTGTTTAATAGACATTATATGTATAATAAAATTAATAATTTTTTAAATATATATTGATGTGGATGTTATTAGGACAAAGAAGATTAAGAATTTTTATGAGGCGAAAGTGTTTGTGAAGGAAAGGTTGCTCCAGATCGAACTCCTATTTTGTAAATAACAAATCATGGTATCTCGTATAAATGACGTGTACCATAAACTCATAAACTATCAATTGCTAAAATCATATTGACATTTCACTATAATTTTGGAAACTCTATGGAAAATAAGCATTGTCGAATTAAAATTTCTAACATACTTTGTTCTGGAAAGTATGAAAAATAAAGAAAAACCTAATATTTATTTCGAAATTGAAAAATGAAGGCGCAATAGAAACTAGCAATTAAAAGTCAGTCCTTAATTAAAATAATCTTTTTTTGAGTTAAAAGCGCGTGTTTTCCGAGATAAACAACATGCCAACTGAGCAGCGCATTGTGTCAAGTTCGTTTCATGGAAATTGCGTAGTACTATAATGACACGATTATGTTTGTATGCCGGCCGGCATTCAAACCCAATTTTGATCATATTGAAAACATAAAACTTACCTCGGTACCGCTTGGATGGATCCTGATGATTACTTCGTCAGTTTCGAGGTGATGTTTCATGACTTCACCGCAAACCTCACGCCCGTTGAATGTGACGAAACATTTTTGATGAGCTACTAGTTCCGTACCCAAAACTGATTGGAATCCTGGACCGATCAAGTCTCTTTCAAAAAATTCAGCTGTGGTACGACCCAGTGTGCCTTGTCTCGAATCAAAACGGACGGTGTATCTGGTGTTTGGAGTTAGATTGATGCAGTTACTGCTATTTTCCACGGACGCTGGAGTTTTTACTGCTTGAATCACTCCGGAGTAGTATTTGCCGTCTTCTCCAGGAGCGCACACGCGGGTTCCTATAATTGATCGCTTAGCGATCCGTTTTCCAGTTGACATGGCACCTGCTGCTGACAAATGACACGCAACACAACACAACAATATATCTTTTTTTTCAATAAAAACTCAAAATCTGTCTTTGAAAAAAAAATCAAATTCGAAAATTGTTCACAAAAAAATGTGATCGGTAAAATAGAGTCTCCTGACCAGCAATTTTTGCACTGACTCCTGCTGTGGACTGAAACACTCTACGGACACATCAAGGACCAACTCTATGATTTTGTTATCGTAGGATATGCACATACTTGAAGTGAACGACCCTCGTTGATAACACGCCAAAATCAACGGCTGAACAACAACT
>JABRWK010000021.1:468161-535826 GCA_013372445.1 Hypothenemus hampei | reverse complement strand
AACGAAGAACAGCTGATCGGACACGCTCTAACTCCGTCCTTGTCTATTGACTGATCTAGTAGCCTGTGGGCCAAATTCTACAAAATTTATGGCACAAAATAATTTTTCTTTATAAAGCAAATTTATATTTCCAAATGGTATTAAAAATGACAAAATAATAAAATTATTATTGCTTTAAAATGTTAACAGCAATTTAATTAGTTTAGTATTTTTGAGGAAAAAATATATATCTTTTTTAAGAAAAATGCTTCATTTAACGTTCATCTAACGAATGAAATTTGTATTTTTTTATAATTTTTTATTCAAAAAAAATTTCAATCATATAAAGGCCTCTTGAATAAAATCATAATAAAGATTTATTAAATTAATACAGAAAAAAATAATGAGCCTCTTTAGTATTAACTAATTGAGATTGTATGAACTGGTAATGTAAGTATATCAATTTGTCCCACTGTGCGCGGACAAAGAAACAGCGATCGACGCAAAAGCTGGTAGTCAGCAGGAGCGCGCATAGCGGCCCGGACACAGCTGATGATAACAACAAATCCACGTGACTCGAAGTCGAACCTCAATTGGTCGACAACGAATTGACCTACAATGGACCGCTGCCGGTTCGGAGAGGGAGAAAAGGTCACAAAATGGGCTTTGCCAAGTCCGTTCCGCTTCTTTAGGTCGGTCCTTGATTTTCCTTTACCTTTTTGGGAAATATTATGCAGGTGTCAGCTTCATAAACTGTAGGCGGAAACTCGTTTATGGCAACCCAAACCTTTGTTAATTATGTATGTCTTACTCTGGTTTGGGTACTTCTCTTCAGTCACAATACATTGTTATTTTTTTCTGTGCAAGCACCAGGATGTAAACTATTTTTAGTTTCTCTTTATTTACGTTCATGTATTTTGCCAATTAATGACCATAAAGTCAACGTTTAAAGATGTGAAACATATAGTGTCTAAAGAGGTACGCCGTATTTCCGGACAAAACATACAATTAATGGGTAAAAACCTATACAATTGGACTGTTCCTCTCAAATATTATGTATCTACAGTTTATGTATTGTCGAATTATAGCATTTTAAGTTTTGCGAATATGATTTGGAGCTCTAATTTTTATTGATAAAATTATAAAAATGCACTCATTACCCGATTTACACGGTAGATACGTTTCTGCAAAAAATCGTGCAAAACGAAACCGTGTAAAACGATATTATTATTGATACATACAACAAATAAGTGAGATTTGCAATTGAGGTTTGGAAAGGGTGTGTTAGGTAATTTTTAATCGAGCTTTTAAAAGATTGCATGCATTAATATGATATTCTCTTAATTCATAAACGGTATAATGCAAAACAATCAAAGTAGAAAGAAACTTTGTTTTGTTTTCATTTAAAAAACGTGTAAAAGCGAAACCGTGCAAATTGAGGGATGGCTGTACAAAAATAATATTTATTTGAATTTCTATGAAACAGCACGTTTTAGAAAACTTGTTATCCTATTTTATGAGGGTTTAATATCGAGTTTCACATTCATTATCACATGTAATTTAAGCTGTATGAATAAACCAGATTAGATCCTCTGGGATTTCAAAAACTTGTCGTGTCCGTGGTAAAAACATGTTCCAAAACCAAATAAGAGATGATTGATTTTAAACAAAGAAAACCTTAGTCAGTTGTAAGTGTCTCTTCTATAAACATAAGCATCAGTATGAATTTTAATTATGACGTATTAATCAACGCCGAATAATTCATTAGACACGCAACTGGCCGTGATAATTTGTCTGATAAATATTCAAAATATTCGATTGTGTCGCCTTCGGGTCACACAAAGCTCGCTGACACGTTAACCCACTAATTTTTTACACTTTAATAAACAAACGTGCGTTTATCTTTATTTTGCTTGTGAATTGACCTAAGTATGGCACCGAGACCCAAGGGTACGTCCGAATAAAATTTTCCAAACTAGGTGAATTGCAAATCGGTTTACTCTTCATTTGGTGAAGAAAAACAATTTCTAGAGTGATTTGTCCTTTTCCGATCTAAAATCAAAAGCTTAAATGAATAACCAAAGAAAGGTGATCCTTGGAGACTGAACGATCAGGAACGAATTTTGATCGAGGACTTTCAAGGCCAATCAATTCGTTGCAAAAAAAAATGTTGTGGAAATGAACCGGATCTGGATCTTTTTCTTTTTCAACTTTCACTAGTTTGTTGCAGAGAAACGAGCAAGTGGTGTTTCTACAGAAAATTCACTTCACGTCGTATGTATCAAAAACGCAGTTTCATATATGTTTCATAAATGTTTTCGTCGAATAACAAAATGATGAGCGACTTGTCCGGACAAAACTAGCTTTAAGAAAGAGAAAAATTGCCTTGCTAGTGAAATACGGAACACTTATTAAGGTTTTTTTTACGTTCTATTATACAGGAAATCCCCCCTAACTACTCTTTATCTGTTCCTTTCACTCGACTAACAAATTTCAATTCTTGAAGACCATCATGCTTTTTCTCTTTTGATTGAGGAGCGTGTTACCAAACCAGAAAATGAAAGCAAGGTCGTTCAATTTTTTTTTTACTATACTACAACTTAAATTTGCATAAGATTATATAACATTCGTAAAATTCACGTTACACGAACTGGTTAGTGACTAAAATCATGCGTGGTCAAACATTGTTTTTTAGTTAAAAGTGCAAAAAATATCGGTTAAATCGTTTGGCAACAGTGTAGAAATGAAAATGACATAATACTTTTTATATGGAACCAAATCTAAAATCTTGCATTAATTGATGTTATTTTTATGGCATGAAAATGTTTGACTAAAGAACGCAGCATTTTGTTTGTTGACTTTTTAAATTGGAATTGTTTTAATGTTGTTGGGCCTTTGAGTAGGTAAGTAGGTCACACAGACCCGCTTGGCGTCCAAGCCTAGAAACCGAATTGCTTCAACATATGGCCCACATTTCGATTAAAATCGTAATGGCCGGATGGAATCTATGGCGTCTTTTCCTGTTACATTTATCGCCGCTTGATATTAAACAAACGTCAATGATTTGTTCGAATTTATTCCATGTTCACAAAAGCAATTCGTAAACACCTAGTGTTAAGTGGAATCACAATATTGAGATGTGCAATGTGAATTTTCAAATTTAAAGATCACCAATTAAAATACCAAGGATTGACGATAAAAGTGTAATACATAAAAGGGGATTACGCAACAAGCTGTTTAACCTGGTTTAGTTGTTGGAATAATCTGTTTAATTAGCAAAACCTCATTAACGACTCATCAAATTACGAGGTCTTTAAGAAATACCAGCTAGCTCCATATTAATATTGACGTAAAGGTTCTTCAACAGAAACTCATTTAATCTACTTCATTGACTCTCTGCAATTCGTATGCTGAGCGCTGATGTTATGAGTATGACTTGTTTTTGGACTGTTAGGGTACATTTATACTGCTCGCGATCCGAGGCGATACCGAGCTGATCGATAATACGTGATTAGAAGTTGAAATCGTGCACAATGGAACCGTCATTAACTTTTTAGAACCTGCTGCGACTTGTTTACACTGCAAGTAGAGTCGAACTATGTCAAGCGATGAAGCATATGCAATCGCATGGTATTTTGCATGTTGCTAGAAGTGTCTTTTTCGTTTTTTTTTTGAAAATATTTTATCTTGTATGGATGTGGAAAAATTTATTAATAACAAACGTGAATGGCTTATGTTATCAAACCAAAGAAATACGCACCACCATAACAAAGACTTGATAAGTCGGGTCTGGGTTAAAGTAGGGGTTGTGTGTGTATCAAATGGAAAAGAAAAGAAAAATTTATTATAATAATAATTTTTATTTTTATATTCAAAATCGAACCAAAGGCAAATGTTATTGTCAGGTTCATAAATTATTTATTAATAGCTGTTAACATAATTGTTAAATGCCTTTTCAACATTACTCGGTCTTCTTAACTTCTTTTGTTAGATCTACTATTTCCGAAACATTAATTTTTATTGCTTAGGTGCTGAGCAATTCCCTGTAGTACCACCGCAGTGTCTGTTCCATCTTTATCAGTCATCACATTTTGCAACTCGCTGAGAGCTCGAATAGTAATGTCTGAAGACTCTACAGGGGCTTCTATTTTATTTCGGAAAGTTGACCATTTGCAAGCCAAAATTCTAAATATTCGTTCCACCACCGTTAACTGATAATAATCTTTACTTAAATATTCCTTGTTCTACATTTAGTAATACTTCAGGAAAAGGACGCAATAAATTTTCCAGAATAAAGTCTCCATCGCCTACTATTACTAATGGAACTCAGTCTGAAGTAGTTGGTTTGGTGTTGGCCGGTCTGTTGAAACATTAAAAATATCTTTGCACAAAGCATTTATTTTAAAAATCCGTCCATTTAACTTCTTGCCATCATCTCTAACAATGATTGTTATCATTCAGCAGTTAGCATGAGCTACAGCAACTAAAGGAAATATTTTTTATAATTGAAGAGTATAAATTCTAAAAGGTCTAAGTGCCAAAAAGTGATATAAATATTTTACGGAATTACAATTTCGCTTTTATATTATAACCATGCATTTATTAACGTTTGATTACATTATGTACCTCTCTATAATTAATTTCTTTGAAGAATAAGAAACTTAGAGTAATTAAAAACGGTCAGTTTTTTATTTATAGTTTTTTTTTAATATTTCAGTTGGGAAGTTTTGGCACTTAGACCCTTTAGAATTTACACTCTATAACTATAATCCCAGAATAAAGTGAACTCTGAATTCGAACATGTTTTCTATCTACCGTTCCCACACAATTTGAAAAGTTTCACTTTGTGAACATCTTATATGGATACTGGGATTTCAAGTTGACAATAGTTCAGAAAGATATACATATGTATGTATAGAATTTAAAATGTCCCATATTGGCATGAGTATCATGTACATGCATTTCCACAATAATTAGACTTATTCGAAAAAAAAAATAATAAGTTGGGGCATGGAAAGACATCCTAGTTGACAAGTTGATAAGAAAAAAAAAGATTATAATGTTGTACGAGTAAATTGACAAATTGTACGCTTAAATTCTATTTATTTTTCATGTTAAGATATTTGCTTCATCATAGCTACAGAATAAATATTTTTTATTGATTTATTTTCAAGAGCACCGTAATAACAAATGGACACATGTACGCGATACCTTTCGTTGTGAACTAAAAAAGGGTTCTGTCAACATCCCGGTGACGAATGAGGGCCCCCGACATTTCAATCCAATTGGACCTAGTTTCAGTGAATGAGAAAGAAATGAAAGAAAGATGAAAAAGAACAGTTGAAGTTAATTTAACAGCACTTTTTACACGCGGAAATTCAGGATGTTAACTACCATTTTGTAATTACTTGGCCGAGGATGACGCGTCAACTTTTCTCTGATACTCAATTGAAAGTTAGGATTACGTTGCGACAAGTATTGGTTAACGAAATGCAACAGACCTGTACTTCTGATCTGCGTTCCTACTTTTTTTCATTCGAAATGGGAAATACACACTATCCGAATGTCACACTTAACCCTAATATTATTCGAGATCCTCAACATTCTTAATATAATATATATATATATAATTATATTAACCTTTGACCTTTGATTTGATTCGATTTGACCTAACCTAATGTTTGATTATGAAGAAATGTAAATTTATTAAACATAAAATATTTTTGTTGCATATTCTATACACTTACTACCAAGGACTTACCTAATAGTAACCATCAACGTTTCTTCTACTGTGGTCACATTCCTGCAATTCATGTTCTATCGTTGTAATGTTTTTGATACAGTCGATGCAATATAATCAAATATCATTGAACTCATTTGGAAATAATATCAAAATCGATTTTCATCTTTTCTCAAGTGGTTGTACAGCCGATGAAATTCACACAAAGTAGTTCTCTCCTCGTGAATTTGCTGCATCTATTGCAAATTCGATGATTTTTTTGAGTTTTCGAGGAGGAATAAATTTATTGGATTTAGAGACCACATCGTACCAAGGATAACTACAACAGACTAGTCTTTTTGCAACGCAAGCAGTTTAAACACTCGATCGCATCGGATCGTTTTGTAAATCTGCGTCTCTTTCAGCATCGCCTCACATCGCGAGCAGTGTAAACGTCACCTTAGGAATAGTAGCAAAAAAGCTGGATTAGTTTTCAAAACGATTTATTATGTTAGATTACGACGATAGCGTCGAAATGATGGAGGTCTTCTTTTGGGCTTCGCTTACAGTGAGTAAGAGAAAGAGAGAAAGTGTCTAGAAAAGTTTAATCGTTACGTTCTAGAGCTTATGTGGTAGATTTTCTGAGGAAAATGGAGGAAAGAAAGTGAGAAATAAGTTCGTTCTAGAAAAACTTACTTGGCAACAAAGAGTCAATACTGACAACGAGTATAAGATGTATTGCGAAATTAAAGCACGCACACCGTATTCTATTTATCCGTTTTTGAAACCGTATATAACCTTCACATGAAATGCTATGAAACAGCGTCCTATTGTCGCATTGCTTTGCCAGTAGGAACGGTTCCAATTTGGCCAATACACTACAAATTGATGAAGGTAGAATTGAAAAAATTACACAAATTTGACTGAAGAGGTAAACTAAAAATAATTGAAGAGACGGCTATTGACTGAAATAAATTGATTTGATTGAATAACACTCAATTATACGTTGTTGATGAATAGCTCATCAATGAAGCAATCCAAATTTGACCATGAAAGATTTACATCTTTAGTTTCTTTTTTAAATGCAATTCCCATAAGTATCGATTAAAAATTTGATAAAAATGCATCCAATATCATCATTTTTTCTCGTGCACAAACCAAAAGTTACTCGGCGCAGTTTTCAGAATTGATTTTTATCCATGACCTTGCTCAAGGTAATAGTTATTGCAGTTGCGCATTAGTCAAAGAAATGACTAAAGTACAGAAAGTATTTGCAGCTATTTTAAATAGTTTCTACAAATTACCATTTATGGGAATTTGGTGAAAGTATGCAACGAATGAATTTTTTTAGTATAATGATTTGATTGTAAGAATCTTAAGTGAAGAAAAACGTTAACCAGTTCATAGAAATTAAATAAATATATGTAATTTACAGTGCATATAATCGAATGAGCACAAACATGTAATTTAAACGACAAGGCAAAAAGTTCTAGAGCAATTTAATTGAAGGTATAATTTTCATATCCCGGTAGTACAAAGTACATACATATAAAGGACAGACTAGTTCGTTCCTAGGTCAATTTTGTCTAGACCCAAGTAGAATTTCCACAAATTTATATGCCCGCAACAAAGGTCACAATTCTAAATTACGTAAAGGATTATCCGATTTAACGGCTACACAACAATTTGCAAAGTCGACATCCCCAAAAAGTGTCAATTTCTAAATAAAAAAAATACAATTAACAAAATTTATCGGTACTACCATTGCCTGAATACATAATAATGACCATCCCACTGTTCAGAACGTTTCTTAACGATTTTACCAAATAAAACAGAGCCCCGTTAACAACACACTGAAATTCCAAACTTTCAGCTGAAATTCTAGGCCAACAAGAACATACTTTATATACTGAGTGTGATGTATCGGTCGTGCCACGAAAACGCCTCAAGAATTTCGTTCAGTATATTCTAAAATAATGATTTTTGCTACCTATAATTAAGCTCAATTTATGAGCTCAGTCACGAGTGGCAACTTAAAATGTACGTGTTTCATTTAATTTTCGTATTTTACTGCATAGTTCAACACGAAATTTCCACATGGAAAATTATATCCAGATAGCGGTGCAACGCTGCACGAATGCACACAACGACGTCATAATGGTTTGTTAGTGCAACATCATTCGCAGTGTCCTAGGTCCTTGCCTGTACTATTTTAGAAACTGAATTATTCGACGCAGTTTCAGCTGCCATGATGGAAAACCATTCTTGGGAAATCAATTAAATGAGCTCTTTAACGTGCCTCTATTGAATTTTTTCTCGTTACAGGATATGCATATAAGTTTGCCAATAATCGTTACGACATAACGAGAGTATTGCTCGGAATATACGATCTCCCTTCACTTATATATTAAATCAGTGTCGTAACAATGGCATTTTAACCATTTGTAATTATGGTATGCAATTTTTTTGGTTCATAGTACTCAAGTAGTGCTTGGAGTTACCGTTTAATTGGTCTATTAGTAAATTTTTTTAGTCAGCATATACTAATGGGAAAATTGCAGTTTTAAATGCGCCACCACTGCAACAAGAGAGTTGCTCGGTGCAACGTGAGGGATTGATTTTATCCATGACCTTGCTCAAGGTAATAGTTAGTGTAATTGCGCACTAAGCGAGTTCATATATGGAAATTTCTCTCCAGGATATTTAGAATTTGCCTTTGTTTGAGTGTTTATAAAATATTAACTTATAATTTTCTTTAGATTCGATCAATAAAAATATATTTTCAATTTTAATATTTGAACGCCTCAAATTACAGGAAAAGACTGAATATTAGTAGCGTAGTTGTTCATTACTATAGGTTAATAGAAAAGTCAACGGCAATTGAATAGGAAAACGTTATTACATAAAACTGTAGATATGCTTTACCTTCCTCAATATTGAAAGTAATCGGCTGTATATCACAATACTTGAAACAAATACAGCTAAAGTGGATAGCAATTTGACTCGGTTACAAGTAATGACGACAAATAAATTTTTGGGACAAATACTGTGATCAATCTTTTCCGAAATTTTAATTAAAGAAAGCTGCAATTTCAATTGGTACTCATGTATTGGACTGATACTTTAAACAAAAAATTAAAAATAACAAAATTACTTGTGACCTTCCTCAAAAGTCATGATTGGTCAGGTCTTCCCTGTTTAAAGTCACGTAATATTGCAATTGAGATATAATAGAGGCAAAGTTCAACTTACAAAAGGGAACCAGTGAAGACTGGGAATTATTTTGTCCTCAACAAATTCAGGCAAGTTCCTCACGTTATTTGTAAAAAGTAGTATGTATCTGTGTTTATATTAATGCGGTCTAGTTTTTTAGGAAAAAATTAAAGAAAATAATGTATCTACTATTAATTGCCATCGTTTGGAATATGATTCGGGAGATAGATATGCCTGATTTTCTTTCATTTTTTTTTTAAGAAACTAGACCGCGTTAAGATAAACGCAGGCACTACTTTTTTACAAATGATGTGGGAAACTTACCTGAATTTTTTGAGAGCAAAGTAACTTTAGATCCTTAGGAACTCCTCTTTGTTAAAGCTAAAATACAATATACGTAGACAGTAGATTTTTTCACAAATATTCGTTTTCAACCCAAATAAATTCGTAAAAGCAGAGTTTTTTCGAAAGTCACCCTTCTATGAACATTTTCAACGTACTAAAAACTGCCACGGAGCGTTGTTTTTTTCATTAAATTATAAAATTAGTCTTGGACCAACTCCTCTATGGTTGGATAGGTTATAGAATTATGTTTACCGAGTTTTTTGTTGGCAGACTCCTGACCTCGTCCAACCATAGCCTTATTTTAATAATAGTTTCCAATCGTCAGGACTATAAATGTCCCACTGCAAAGTACCTGGCCATTTCATAACCTTGAATCATTTTTTTTCCACTTGATATGCACCTGTATATATTGGAAGAAGAAGTGGAAAGGTAACAACATGACACGTGAGAAAGAATTCCCGTGTTTCATAGTATAAATCCAATTTTAAACAAAGGGATGTTTCTACCAAATCGATAATCTAGGTCACGCCTGGGACGGGGAGAGTAAATGGAGTTGAAGGGCATTTTTTGCAAGTATTTTCCCCGCATCAAGTCATTTTCAACAATTTTCTTTATATTTCTATAAAAATAACTTTAAGTAATTTAATGTCTAGACGAATGATGGCTTTTTTGCTGTTCACCAACTATGAACAATCGAAATTTCGCGTTTGTCCAGTAATTTGAACACCCTGCTGTTGTTCCACCTTGAGCGATGCAAATAAAACATTTCAAATTTCTGGTGGTTCTGGTCTGTTGGGGAGGCCAAATTAGGTACCATTCCAATGCATATAATTGACTACAATACCAAGGTCATAATCTATCAATTAACATTAAAGAGTGAGACGTAAGCGAATTTTTCTCAAGATCAACATGTACGAATTTCCGTTTGAAATGAATAACGACAAAAAAAAATATTTTGCATTTTAACAACGTAAATAGAATGGTCAACAATAGTGTTATGTCACTATTAAAAGCCTCACGGAGCAACCGAGAGTTCTTCCGGGATAGATTTTGCATGTAGTTAAAGAATATCAACATAATATTCTATTATAGATGCGAAGATCCTAATTTAGATAATGTGGGCTGTTAAAAGACAATTATGGTGATTCACATTGCTAGGACTCCATAAAACTTGCCAAATTTATGGGTGTTGGTTTGCTATTACAGTTGTTTAACTGAATAATTTGGCAAAGGTACACAGTTATTTCGGATAAATATATTACGACACAGAATCGGTTTTTTGTCTTTATTTATTTTTTAATTTTTTGCTTGTCGTAATATTAATAAACATGTTTTTCAACTAAATTATCCTTCATAGTTTGGCAATTGAGAAATTCTAGATGATAGATTTTAGGAAATACACAAAACGATTAACATCGCTTTTAAGTAAGAGAAAAAATTCAGTGCCAAACTAGTAATTTTTTAATCATGCTCATTTGCTTCGTTGAACATTTTCTTTAATAACTATTAATTTTTATTTTTTTTAATTAAATTGATTCTATGAGACTCTTGACCTACATAAACAAGTTAGACGTCATCTAACATGTAACATACGTTGATGTTAATGCAAAAATTGTATATTATGCAGTAGAAATGGATGATTTTCAATGAGCTACAATTCTAGATGGGGAATCAATTGCTAAGTCCTTGACTGTTGTTTTTTTTGCGTTCTACTTGACATTCAGCCTGAACAACGAACATATATATACAGTGCTTTCATTTAAAAACGAACCACCCTAAATAACTTTTTGAAGTATGTATTATTTGAAAATTTCCAAAAACACGTCAATTGAGATGTCGAGGGGGAAACTTTTTGAGCTTATTTCCAATTCTCTATCTTCAACCCCTTGAGCAGGGAGTGACTTGCCCCTAAAATCTTAAATGGAATGGGGGGTCGAATGACACCTCATTTTAAAGGTATTTCAAAACTGCATTTAGGGATGTAATTAGATTTTAAATTTATCGATTAGTTTTTGAGAAANTATATATATATATATATATATATATATATATATATATATATATATATATATATATATATATATATATATATATATATATATATATATATATATATATATATATATATATATATATATATATATATATATATATATATATATATATATATATATATATATATATATATATATATATATATATATATATATATATATATATATATATATATATATATATATATATATATATATATATATATATATATATATATATATATATATATATATATATATATATATATATATATATATATATATATATATATATATATATATATATATATATATATATATATATATATATATATATATATATATATATATATATATATATATATATATATATATATATATATATATATATATATATATATATATATATATATATATATATATATATATATATATATATATATATATATATATATATATATATATATATATATATATATATATATATATATATATATATATATATATATATATATATATATATATATATATATATATATATATATATATATATATATATATATATATATATATATATATATATATATATATATATATATATATATATATATATATATATATATATATATATATATATATATATATATATATATATATATATATATATATATATATATATATATATATATATATATATATATATATATATATATATATATATATATATATATATATATATATATATATATATATATATATATATATATATATATATATATATATATATATATATATATATATATATATATATATATATATATATATATATATATATATATATATATATATATATATATATATATATATATATATATATATATATATATATATATATATATATATATATATATATATATATATATATATATATATATATATATATATATATATATATATATATATATATATATATATATATATATATATATATATATATATATATATATATATATATATATATATATATATATATATATATATATATATATATATATATATATATATATATATATATATATATATATATATATATATATATATATATATATATATATATATATATATATATATATATATATATATATATATATATATATATATATATATATATATATATATATATATATATATATATATATATATATATATATATATATATATATATATATATATATATATATATATATATATATATATATATATATATATATATATATATATATATATATATATATATATATATATATATATATATATATATATATATATATATATATATATATATATATATATATATATATATATATATATATATATATATATATATATATATATATATATATATATATATATATATATATATATATATATATATATATATATATATATATATATATATATATATATATATATATATATATATATATATATATATATATATATATATATATATATATATATATATATATATATATATATATATATATATATATATATATATATATATATATATATATATATATATATATATATATATATATATATATATATATATATATATATATATATATATATATATATATATATATATATATATATATATATATATATATATATATATATATATATATATATATATATATATATATATATATATATATATATATATATATATATATATATATATATATATATATATATATATATATATATATATATATATATATATATATATATATATATATATATATATATATATATATATATATATATATATATATATATATATATATATATATATATATATATATATATATATATATATATATATATATATATATATATATATATATATATATATATATATATATATATATATATATATATATATATATATATATATATATATATATATATATATATATATATATATATATATATATATATATATATATATATATATATATATATATATATATATATATATATATATATATATATATATATATATATATATATATATATATATATATATATATATATATATATATATATATATATATATATATATATATATATATATATATATATATATATATATATATATATATATATATATATATATATATATATATATATATATATATATATATATATATATATATATATATATATATATATATATATATATATATATATATATATATATATATATATATATATATATATATATATATATATATATATATATATATATATATATATATATATATATATATATATATATATATATATATATATATATATATATATATATATATATATATATATATATATATATATATATATATATATATATATATATATATATATATATATATATATATATATATATATATATATATATATATATATATATATATATATATATATATATATATATATATATATATATATATATATATATATATATATATATATATATATATATATATATATATATATATATATATATATATATATATATATATATATATATATATATATATATATATATATATATATATATATATATATATATATATATATATATATATATATATATATATATATATATATATATATATATATATATATATATATATATATATATATATATATATATATATATATATATATATATATATATATATATATATATATATATATATATATATATATATATATATATATATATATATATATATATATATATATATATATATATATATATATATATATATATATATATATATATATATATATATATATATATATATATATATATATATATATATATATATATATATATATATATATATATATATATATATATATATATATATATATATATATATATATATATATATATATATATATATATATATATATATATATATATATATATATATATATATATATATATATATATATATATATATATATATATATATATATATATATATATATATATATATATATATATATATATATATATATATATATATATATATATATATATATATATATATATATATATATATATATATATATATATATATATATATATATATATATATATATATATATATATATATATATATATATATATATATATATATATATATATATATATATATATATATATATATATATATATATATATATATATATATATATATATATATATATATATATATATATATATATATATATATATATATATATATATATATATATATATATATATATATATATATATATATATATATATATATATATATATATATATATATATATATATATATATATATATATATATATATATATATATATATATATATATATATATATATATATATATATATATATATATATATATATATATATATATATATATATATATATATATATATATATATATATATATATATATATATATATATATATATATATATATATATATATATATATATATATATATATATATATATATATATATATATATATATATATATATATATATATATATATATATATATATATATATATATATATATATATATATATATATATATATATATATATATATATATATATATATATATATATATATATATATATATATATATATATATATATATATATATATATATATATATATATATATATATATATATATATATATATATATATATATATATATATATATATATATATATATATATATATATATATATATATATATATATATATATATATATATATATATATATATATATATATATATATATATATATATATATATATATATATATATATATATATATATATATATATATATATATATATATATATATATATATATATATATATATATATATATATATATATATATATATATATATATATATATATATATATATATATATATATATATATATATATATATATATATATATATATATATATATATATATATATATATATATATATATATATATATATATATATATATATATATATATATATATATATATATATATATATATATATATATATATATATATATATATATATATATATATATATATATATATATATATATATATATATATATATATATATATATATATATATATATATATATATATATATATATATATATATATATATATATATATATATATATATATATATATATATATATATATATATATATATATATATATATATATATATATATATATATATATATATATATATATATATATATATATATATATATATATATATATATATATATATATATATATATATATATATATATATATATATATATATATATATATATATATATATATATATATATATATATATATATATATATATATATATATATATATATATATATATATATATATATATATATATATATATATATATATATATATATATATATATATATATATATATATATATATATATATATATATATATATATATATATATATATATATATATATATATATATATATATATATATATATATATATATATATATATATATATATATATATATATATATATATATATATATATATATATATATATATATATATATATATATATATATATATATATATATATATATATATATATATATATATATATATATATATATATATATATATATATATATATATATATATATATATATATATATATATATATATATATATATATATATATATATATATATATATATATATATATATATATATATATATATATATATATATATATATATATATATATATATATATATATATATATATATATATATATATATATATATATATATATATATATATATATATATATATATATATATATATATATATATATATATATATATATATATATATATATATATATATATATATATATATATATATATATATATATATATATATATATATATATATATATATATATATATATATATATATATATATATATATATATATATATATATATATATATATATATATATATATATATATATATATATATATATATATATATATATATATATATATATATATATATATATATATATATATATATATATATATATATATATATATATATATATATATATATATATATATATATATATATATATATATATATATATATATATATATATATATATATATATATATATATATATATATATATATATATATATATATATATATATATATATATATATATATATATATATATATATATATATATATATATATATATATATATATATATATATATATATATATATATATATATATATATATATATATATATATATATATATATATATATATATATATATATATATATATATATATATATATATATATATATATATATATATATATATATATATATATATATATATATATATATATATATATATATATATATATATATATATATATATATATATATATATATATATATATATATATATATATATATATATATATATATATATATATATATATATATATATATATATATATATATATATATATATATATATATATATATATATATATATATATATATATATATATATATATATATATATATATATATATATATATATATATATATATATATATATATATATATATATATATATATATATATATATATATATATATATATATATATATATATATATATATATATATATATATATATATATATATATATATATATATATATATATATATATATATATATATATATATATATATATATATATATATATATATATATATATATATATATATATATATATATATATATATATATATATATATATATATATATATATATATATATATATATATATATATATATATATATATATATATATATATATATATATATATATATATATATATATATATATATATATATATATATATATATATATATATATATATATATATATATATATATATATATATATATATATATATATATATATATATATATATATATATATATATATATATATATATATATATATATATATATATATATATATATATATATATATATATATATATATATATATATATATATATATATATATATATATATATATATATATATATATATATATATATATATATATATATATATATATATATATATATATATATATATATATATATATATATATATATATATATATATATATATATATATATATATATATATATATATATATATATATATATATATATATATATATATATATATATATATATATATATATATATATATATATATATATATATATATATATATATATATATATATATATATATATATATATATATATATATATATATATATATATATATATATATATATATATATATATATATATATATATATATATATATATATATATATATATATATATATATATATATATATATATATATATATATATATATATATATATATATATATATATATATATATATATATATATATATATATATATATATATATATATATATATATATATATATATATATATATATATATATATATATATATATATATATATATATATATATATATATATATATATATATATATATATATATATATATATATATATATATATATATATATATATATATATATATATATATATATATATATATATATATATATATATATATATATATATATATATATATATATATATATATATATATATATATATATATATATATATATATATATATATATATATATATATATATATATATATATATATATATATATATATATATATATATATATATATATATATATATATATATATATATATATATATATATATATATATATATATATATATATATATATATATATATATATATATATATATATATATATATATATATATATATATATATATATATATATATATATATATATATATATATATATATATATATATATATATATATATATATATATATATATATATATATATATATATATATATATATATATATATATATATATATATATATATATATATATATATATATATATATATATATATATATATATATATATATATATATATATATATATATATATATATATATATATATATATATATATATATATATATATATATATATATATATATATATATATATATATATATATATATATATATATATATATATATATATATATATATATATATATATATATATATATATATATATATATATATATATATATATATATATATATATATATATATATATATATATATATATATATATATATATATATATATATATATATATATATATATATATATATATATATATATATATATATATATATATATATATATATATATATATATATATATATATATATATATATATATATATATATATATATATATATATATATATATATATATATATATATATATATATATATATATATATATATATATATATATATATATATATATATATATATATATATATATATATATATATATATATATATATATATATATATATATATATATATATATATATATATATATATATATATATATATATATATATATATATATATATATATATATATATATATATATATATATATATATATATATATATATATATATATATATATATATATATATATATATATATATATATATATATATATATATATATATATATATATATATATATATATATATATATATATATATATATATATATATATATATATATATATATATATATATATATATATATATATATATATATATATATATATATATATATATATATATATATATATATATATATATATATATATATATATATATATATATATATATATATATATATATATATATATATATATATATATATATATATATATATATATATATATATATATATATATATATATATATATATATATATATATATATATATATATATATATATATATATATATATATATATATATATATATATATATATATATATATATATATATATATATATATATATATATATATATATATATATATATATATATATATATATATATATATATATATATATATATATATATATATATATATATATATATATATATATATATATATATATATATATATATATATATATATATATATATATATATATATATATATATATATATATATATATATATATATATATATATATATATATATATATATATATATATATATATATATATATATATATATATATATATATATATATATATATATATATATATATATATATATATATATATATATATATATATATATATATATATATATATATATATATATATATATATATATATATATATATATATATATATATATATATATATATATATATATATATATATATATATATATATATATATATATATATATATATATATATATATATATATATATATATATATATATATATATATATATATATATATATATATATATATATATATATATATATATATATATATATATATATATATATATATATATATATATATATATATATATTTCATAAAATTAATCAGCTTAGGGAGGATTTCAATTAGATTTTACATAAATTATTGTTCTTAGTCGTTGGTTTACAAAAATTTTACGTTTTTACAAAATAGTTTTGTATAGAAAACGTAATAAATTTGTAATAACAAACACTATTACTGATAGAATGGACTGTTCTCACACTGATGCTCAAAGAGTTCATGATGCATATAAAGTAGTTTCCAGTTGCCGGATGAAATTTCTGTGTATTGATCGATACTCGCAGTTTTTACCATCTACGATACAATGAAATGGATAAGCACCATATGATAAATAGTGTTTTTACCCTAACTACCTACCAAATTAGTTAAAAAAAACAGTAGGTACACCATAAAAAAATTAATTGTTTTTCAAGGCGGTGGTAGTAAACTTAAGGTAAACTAAACTATTAATCTGAATTTGTGTTGTTTTAGCCTTGCACTCCAGACCGTCTGCGGTTTACATACAATAACAATTAAAAGAATTTAGGTAGAAGTGTAAAAGGCAAATAATATTATCGTTAATTAAACAAACGCATGCCAGGTAGCCATTTGCGTTGCAATCAAAAGCGAAGGTGTAACATACACCGCACAATTGTTACGTCCTTTCCGATTTGTTCGCGTTCATTTTTATAGTTTATGAATGCTTTCGCAATCGGTATGACGTTCACCGTGGCCTCTTACGTGCCTTTCCCTATAAAATTTATTATTTATTTTTATTCGAACGTTTTCGCTTTAAGTAATAATTAAATGTTGTCCAACAAATAAATACACGTGTATACTTGAACATACACGTGTGGACATAATAGATATAACACTTTAAACTGTAAACGAACATTATTGCAAAAATTGAAATTGGGACTAGTTTTTTTTTGTTTAATCAAAGTAATAAAAGCGCGTGACACACTTCATGGATTTCAATTTATTCAGATTTGTTATTAAATAATATAAATTTAAGAAAAAACATTTTACTATTGACCTACTCTCAGCGTTTCGTTGCGACAAACAACTAAACATTTTATATTTATACAACTTTATGTGATTCAAGCAAATCGATCTCATTTATTTTTCTTTTTCTTGCAAAAGGATCCACTAATGTTTCCTTTTTCTTCTACATAAGGATATCCAGAATTTTACGTTAAATTGTTTATTGGCCTTTTCTTATATACATTCTTTTAAGAAATTAAACAAAATGAAACAGGAAACTGTCATTCTAAACATTTTAACGAAGCTACAATAAGATTTTGGAAATTATCTGTACAAGGATTATTTAATTGACACCTATTTTTAATCTCCTTTCATATTTATGTCTGTTAATGTCGTTCGTCATTTATCATTTTTCCTCTTTTCATTTTTTTTCCTAAATTTCCAGCAACATTCTTCCCCATGTGCATAATCGATATACTGCACGAAAAAAGCTGATAAGTTTGAGCTGCAAACAGCACTTATGTGGCAAAATGTCAGCTAAATAGGTGACATTTGATGTTAGTTGATGTTAGCTTAATAATTAAATTGCTATAGAAAAAATGAATAGTCTGCCCTCAAGACAACATATTTTATTCACACTATTACTTTTTCCTCAGTTTCAAAAAGAGAAAACAAGAGGTAAATTAGGAGAACAGGAATGGTGTTCCAACAGTTTTAATCGAAAATTCTAAAGTTTATTCCTGGGAATGTTCAATTTNTTCTCTACACACTTAAGGTAAAAACAACTAGAAATACAAAAATGCTTCATTATACAAGAAATATGGTATTAATATAATATTATTTTTCATGAATATATTTCAGGATTTTTTTTTCTTGTCATCTAATTTGATAAAAAAGTTCGAATTAACATCGATGTTCTGTACAATGTCAAAATTTTGTTTTATACTTGGTTCTTTTAAAAATAACGTCTTCTTTTAAGAAAACTTAAAATTTGCCTCCCATTAGAAGACGTCCATGGAATTAAAGGGAAAATTAATCCGACAATTTCTCCTAATTTCTGTGTGTCATATCAGGATATAACCAACACATGGAGGAGGGGCGGAATTAACAGCCAACATAACATCGTTTATCAGATGCAATTCATTAGTTTAAAGTTAAGATATTCACACGCTTAATAAAAGGGTATTGGAACAGTACAATTCTTCCTTTCCAAATATGTTCCTGGAAAATATTAATTTCACATTTTCCAGATACAAGAGACTAGACGCTAAAGCGTGACCTAACAACTACGATATTTATAAAAATGCCATTTTCCATCAAGAAACAAAAAAACAATCGTCTCACGTGAAACGTTGAATGGTACTGTTGTCCTATTTTTCTAATTTACGTAATTTACAATAACGGCACGAAAAGGGCCGTTTTCCCTTTTTTTTTCAATAATAAAGCATTTTAATCAATTCCAATAAAGCACACAGAGAGCTTCTGAAAGCTCAAGGATTAGTAAGGACGAGTTTAAAAGGTCTTATCTAGAGGGAAATCTTTATGAATTTTACTCAAATAAATAAAAGTAGGTTTAAATCGAAATGATTTTGAAAACCTTTTAACCCATCGTCACATTTCTGTCATTCGCTAATAATATAAATCGCCCTGTATAATTATACTGCTTCGATATGATTTTTTTTTTAGTGACTATATATTTGTATGTGTGCGTGTATCTACACTTTTTTTTATCATAATATACACTAAAATTCCTATTTAATAAACTATTTTTTTAATTTTTCTACTCTGTACTTTTCTTAAACCACATTTTTTTTTGTTGAAATGTTTGTTTAATTTTTATTTAAATTAAGTTGATGGTGTGTTTGAGTAGCCCTAAATATTCCTCGGGGCTCGTTTGTTTGGCCCCCTAATGTCGTTCATTTGGGTCAATGGAATATAGTCCTAATGTATATTTTCTCCTATGGGTTCCTGGGGAATATTTAATGCACAAAATTTGTTTAAATGTCTTTTTTTTAGCTTCGTTAATATCATCAAGTTTCACCAGTTTTAAAAGAAGAACAACTTGGTTACTAAGACCTCTTCACCAACTCTACAACAATTTTTTTTATTATTTTTAGAGAAACAATTTGACGTGTAACTCGCCTGTTCCAACCGATTTTATTCATTATTAAGCGGGTCTTATCTCTAAAAATAAAAATATTTTGGTATAAATTATAAATTTTAAAAATGCTATAAGTACCACATAAAAATGTAACACAAACATCAAATAATAAAAAAAAGTGAAGTTCACCTTACTAACCAAGGACGTCGTACCGAAGAGCTTATACCAGCCTATGACTGTGTTACTTAGATTTAAGTCGTCCAGCATGATCTGAGCTACGCCCATAAAAACCTTTTTACCTTCAATCCGACCATAGTCTCCCCACACGGTCACCTAAATAATAAAAAGTTTACATTTGAAATTCTTGAAATAATATCAAGGGCGCAATTTATATTCCAATTATTATAGCAGAAAGCCGAACTTTTTTGTATGCATCAGTATCAGGTTGGATATTTAAGTGAAACAATTACCTGTAATATACAATTTGTAAAATTTTCTTTGAAAACAAGCACTTTCTGATATAAAGGATCCAGAGTTCGTCGCGCCTGATGTGTCTTCGCTTTTGCATAACACTTTTTCCCACAAACCAAGTAGACTTTCACGTAGGGAGCTGGAAAATGCGATTATTATTACTCTTCGTTTACAGGATCAGTTTAAGTACTAACCGGGTAATACTTTCGAACCGGGACGTGCCTGTAATCCTCGGGCACGTACAATTTCCACTTCTAATACACCTTTTCTATGACACATCGTCAATTGGATGTCGCCAAGTGAGGGCGCGCCCAATACTTGTCGACCGACTAATTGTCCTGGACCCAGTCCTTCGATAAATTCGGCCAGTTGACCTTCACCAGTTAATCTTAAGGATGGTGACCACCTATAGCATAATATGAACTTTAAGTTGTGTTATCTATATATTACTTATTACACTCAATTTGGTAGTTTTCTTAACATTTTCTTGGATCGCTCTGTATATATTAAAAGAAAAAGGGTTTTTGAATATCCTATAGTTTACGAATAATAACACAGCAACCCAAGTTACATTACTAGGTATCCAAACACCATCTTGTCAAGTTAAAATCATGGATTCTTAAATATGGCAAGATAGCACTGGATACTCATACGATTCTTAGAAACTAAAAATTGGAAAAATTTTGATACAAGGATTAGAGAAAAAAATTACAAAATCAAATAGAGCAAACACAGAAAATGTACATAGAGAGAAAGGGTTTGGCAAAATCGGACTAAACATCTAAATACTACAAAGTGTGACGAGATAAGTTGATAAATGTGTGACTCGAACGTATACAATATAGGTGCCTTAAAATCATGCAGTTAACTTACTTTTATGGAATTGAAACTGTTCCTATCTAAAAAAGTGTTCTGAAAAGAAATTACGTAATCTATGCAAGACACCATTGAAACCATACATACCAATATCGTTAAGAAAATCCAAGTTTTTCCGAAAAAAAAACAACATGCTATATACAATATTAAAGGCATGGCAAAAGAAATCCAATCATTTAGTGAAAATAAACGAGGGTAGAGACAAAATAAATTATGCAACACGTCAGCCATCATCATCATCGCACATCGGTACACAAAGGGTGGTTCTTTTCAACCCCCAGCATTTGATACTTACGACGATCCTTCCGAACTGGATATGGAATTTAAACTTGAAGCCCTCTGGCTGCTTTCTGAAGATCTTGACGGTATCACCGGTACAACTTCTTGTGATCTTTTGATGCTGGGTGGGGTGACGGTAGAAGTACGTTTTTTACCATAACCCGTGTCTGCGAGGCCAGAAATCAGTGAGTTCATTGTCCATTTGCATAGAAATTTTACGGTAGGTATGCAAGTGGATCAAATATGACGTGTAATTTTTTTAAAATTTGATCTTCTGCAGTTTATGTAGTAAAAAATTAGAATACTACTGTAGCTAAAAAATCCCTAGAGGTTTACTAATATTAAATAATGATAAATGTTAATAGTAAACGCGTGCAATAAGAGCAAGATTTGTGATTTTTCATTGAAAATTTTTTAAAGATTAATCTAGGTTATTTGTCTTGCTTTTATTGGAATATTTTTCGTTCATTCACGCACCAACATGAAGCAACAGCTCTAAGAAAATCTACTAAACCACTAGAGAAAAGACAGGCAGAACCTAACACTAATATACAGATTAGCTATTCTACTTTTGGCATCCCTTTCTGGGCTTTTTGGTGAAAATCAAATTTATTCCAAAAATTGAAATAATTGGAAGAATCTTCGGTATGTATGTAGGCTAGTCTACTACAATTTTTTAACTTCAATACGTCAAATAACTAATAATATTTGTCTTCTCTCTATGTACCTAATTAACGTGTTGGCTCCAAGGATAAGGTTAAATATTGGATGGGAAAGGTAAAATTATGTTATTTTTGAGCACCTGTCACCGTCAGTTGATCCCTCTCCATCACTAGAAGCTGAAGAACCTTGTTTCGATAGTCGTACATCACCTGGCCCTACTTCTTCTGATCTATGTACAGTGAAAGACGTTTTTCCCCTGCGTCCGAATCCCATCCGTCTTTTTCTACCTGTTGTAACAACATAAAAGGGAAATATGGACCAATGGTAAGAAAAAGGAAGAGCGTACACGCACAAAATACCAAATATACTAACAATAAGATTCTATTGAGTTTACTATCCAGATGATTTGAAGACATACAAATATATTTGTTCAACATACTGATTTACTTTATTATACGGAATGACATAGATTAGGAATTCTCCAATATTCATTTCTGTTTATAAAGATCCACTTTCAAGAATTTAAACATACATACGTTATGTATCACATAAGGATTCTTACCTGTTGCCGATAACTGACTGGTAGAATTGCTCTTTTTATTTAAACCTGTAAATTGGGTTTGCCTATCTCTGTCTCGATCTCCTCGGCCCTCCTTTCTTTCTCTTTGGGGAACCTCTAAACCATGCAACTGATTGACCGCCGTATCACTTAAACTACCATCTAAAATAATTTATTATCTATAGTCCTCTTATATGGTTAATACATATTTTAATACTAACCAGCTTTGTCTTCGATTGGTGGTTCAGTATTGGACAAACTTCTGGTAAACTGGCCACGTTTCACCGTACCTTCTCTTCGATGATGATGGTGGTGGTGATGGTGATGATATCGGTGGATATCGGATTCCTCATGATGATATCCGTGATGATGATGATCTAGAGGGTCCAAAGGTTCTCTATCCGATCCTCTATCGCTTGCCGTCGAGTTTCTCGTTAGTCTATATCCTCCAGAGGGATACGTAGAATATTCCGTACTGAAAAAAACGTTTATGTACCAGATATACTATATTGAATATAACGCATTTGACGTGAAAGTATTAAAAAAATATATTTGCCGGTCAGTGTTTCTAATCGATTTATCGTTTCCTTGTATTAGCATCATTAGGCAAATCATCAGACTCCGAGTCATGTCCTAGATTACTATCTGAAATTTTTGTCGAGAAGTTTTTGTTTGACAAAGTGCCAAGTCGATATTTGAATATCTGTTCTTAAAATCGTTTATCAAGTTCAGCCCTGGCTTCTGCTAGACTGTTGACCTGATATGAGATTTGGTGGCGCCAGCGGAACAATTTAGGGTTAATAAATTCAATTTCACTATCCTGTTTTTAGAAAGAAGCTCTATATACAGGGTGTCTGGTTATTAATGGATAACCTAAAAACTACTGACAAGAAAGGTCATGGACTATCGAATGGCCTCAGTATTGTTATATTAAAATATACACGATTTTGAACTTATTGGCATTTTTGTGATTTTTCGAAGATGTTGCGCATTGTTATTTCTTTACCTTGATGTTGTTACCAACAAAAGAAGTTTTATTTTCTACCGTATATCTAAATTTGCGAAAGACTTCTTTTACTAGGATTTGCATATATTTTTTAGTAACGCTCATAAAATTGTTTGTTTTAAAATAAGAACATTATTCCTATTCGTTTAGATAGGTCACTAATATTTCTAATGGGTAATTTTTGTAAAGTGCCTGGGCATTTGAACAATGCTCAAAATACTAAAAGAATTAGACGATATGAAATGAGTCATTGTTATTTAAAAAATATTACAAACATTCCTGATAAAATCAGGCTAAACCATAATAAAACAAATATTTTGCAACATTAAATGCAATATTGAAAATAAAACTTTTTTGTTGCTGTATATTGCAAAAAATATCAGTAAGTCGCAACCGTACCTTATGAAGCGATTTGATTGTCTACGACCTTTTTTGTCAGTAGTTTTAAGGTTGTCCATTAATTACCGGACACGCTGTATATTCAATATCAATGTAGGAATTAAAAGAATGAAAATGTTTTCTTACTTAAATACTCGATTTCCTCTAGGTCTTTCACTTTGAGTCGAAAACGAACTACTCGTAACAGAGACAACGGATTCCATATCACTATCAAAATCACCCAAACCTAAAGGATAACGGTCCCTATCTGGAGATATGGGCCGCCTATGTCCACTGGATCTAACGTGACTAGTAAGATCACTATCACTTAAACCGCTATACCGACGTTCCCAACTCGAACCAGAACTTCTATAATTTTGATGTACATATCTGGTTCGTCTACTATTTGCTCCACGATCTTCAAGATCTTGAGCGACCCGTTCCTAAAAATTTATGAATTGTTTTTTTATTATGTATGACTTTATTTATACAGAAAAAATCACCTGCAGGGCACGAGCAAGAGCGTGTGGCACTTGAGGCAATTGTCGTTTTTTCGGAGAACCTGTGGGTGTTGCAGTAGCGGACCTAGACTTAAATCTCGATCCAGATAGTATCACGGAATCGCAGTCCGGTGGAGAAAGTGATCGATAATCAGTAGGCATCCTTCGAGGAGATTTTGAACGTGATCGAGATGAATGTATCACTTGGGTGTCGTAGGGTGCCGCCGAATGGGATCGATGTACACCCATGCCATTCTGGAATCGAATTGATTATTAAACAAAATTGTTTCCAGGCAGGAAAAATATCAGGGCTCGCATAAAATTAATCGATCCACTTATGGTTTCTAGCCGCCTATAATAAACTGCAGCGAAAACAATTTGATTATGGATCATGCTTTGAGAGACACTTCACTATGGTTTGTTAGTTTACGGCTATTATACAAGCTGTGAAAGCTTAAATTAGCTGGTGTAGGAAAGATTACGAAAGAAAGATTACGTTTTATGGACGAATTATACTAAATATTAAAGAAAAATAACTAAACATTTCATAGAAATAAAAAATTAGATGTGGAATATCACATCAACTTACCTTTCTATATTTGTATGCACTTATGGATTCTGGATCCCTTCGTGATCTTCTCTCAGACTCCCTTGGAGGACTTGACGAACTACCCACACTGCTTACACTTGCTCCATCTGCTCCCCGTCTCTCCCTACTACCTTCAATTTCACACTCAGAAGGGGTATCACTGTCTGAAAACCGACTTCCAGTGCTCGGTGGAGATAAATGTTCACTCGGAGTTAAAGCGACCTAAAAATTATTTATAGTGATAGCTGTTGTCTTGTTTGATTTCACTCGTTACTTCTTCGTGAGGAACTAATTGTCTCCAGGTGGGTTGCTCGTCTAAAGGCCACAACTCAACTATAGTTTCGCCTAAAAAATCGTTGGCCCCATATCGGACATAGTCCCATACCGTGATTTCGAGAGCACGTAATCTGAGATCAGCTCTTCTAAGTCCTGGATACACGAATGTTTGGTTCCACATAGGTTCCGTTGTACCTGAAAATTAGATACATGTTTTCTCAATGTTCCACAGATTCAAACTGCTTCTCGATCACTTTATTTATAGATCGGGGTTATTAATAAAACACGCATTTTACACGCTAACGGTCACCCTATATTTCACCCCTTGTTAGTTTGGAAATACAATGGAAAACAAGCGCCAGAATTCGTTTCTTATTATCTCGTATGTTTATAGCCAAAAAAGAATCTGGCAATCGAAAATATAATTTTTGGCAACCAACTACTTACCTCCTAATGTTCGTGTTCTTCTTTTACTTTTTTCAGACCGATCAGGCAATAGGAACAGTTTACAATACGGATTGCGTTGTTGTTGTTCAGCTCTCAGTCTTAGACCACTGGCGCATACTATTGTGACAAGAAGTTGAAGTGTGCTAGGATCGAAACCCAGTCGAATCTATTTTAAAAAATTAAATATTGATTTTAGTTATAGATGTATAGTATGAATTAGCTACCTGGATTCGACCGCCAACACTTGTCGGTCCTTGCACAGATGGCGCTCCTTCTTGTCGATCCGGGCTGCCAGGAGAAGTAACTAAAACGTGAGGACGTTCGTAGATTTCTGATTCAGGCCACGATACGTTGGGCTGACCTATAGAAGAAAACATAATTTTTTAAATGTAATCTTTCTTTTTCAAAATATTATTATACACATTAGAAATAAAAGTAAAGAGAAATTCAAATTTATTTCTAAAAGTGAATCTGAAATTAAAATAAAAATCAGACTAAAGAAGAAGATAGTATTGAAGTAAAAAAAAAAGTTTCTGGCAAAGAAATAGACAGTGTGGAGTTTTTGTAAGTCTTAAAAAGTATACAGAACACAATGCGGATGAATGGTGTACAAATAAGTGAATAAATCTTCATAACTATTACTAAAACTATTAAATTGTTGCTCCCATGTAACCAATAAACATTTCCAAAAAGTAAATATTATATTTTTCAACTATGGAATTAAAATTAATGTATAATTGAAAAGGAAATTATTGAAAATTTAATTACAAAGAACACACACCTGTAAGAAATGTTTAAAATGTTAATCTGGCATACCTCTCTGAGTAGCAAACTGCCTCCAAGATGCCTTTGCTATTTTTCGGTTACCCATTGGTCTGCTAACAATTAATTCAACATTCGCCTCTTGTTTACTTTCAGCAATAATATCCGCTACTTCTTGATATGATTTTCCTTGCAGTAATCTGCCATTCCATTCGATTACTTCGTCACCTATTAGTAAAGGTAAAAATTCAATTGTTTGCACACTTAGATTAATAACAACAGGAAAAGCCTTTTTAGATAAAATGACAATATACGAGAGCGAGTTAGAAAATTATGTTATTTCATATAAAGTGTACCTGGTCTAAGTTGCCCATCAACGTCAGCTATGCTACCTTTTTTTACTTTTTCAATCACAGCCCCTTTGCAATTGTTGTCCATTAATTTTCCTCCAACAACTTTAAGTCCGAGTAGAGAGGTACTCGAACCAACTACCTCCGTATTTCCCCGTCTTAATATCATGTGACCAAGCATTTTGGTACCATCGGAGGACATTTGCCACTGATGCGGATTCTACGGAAAATTCAGAAATGTTTGTCGTTTTTTTGGGATAATTACTTGGATATTGTTCGAAACGACTAGACACATCAACACCGACAAACATACGAAAACTAGAGATTTTTACATCGGAGCAAATACAATTAAGGCTTTCATGGCGGTATTACAATTACACAGACATATTTCCAAGTAAGTAGGTACGAGTAAATAAAACGGTTTTCAATAAACTACAAAGTTCCAACAAAGGCGAAAAGCCATGCGTTTGCGAATATAGGCTCGAAAGTTTCATGCATTCCATTTAAACAATTTCTAATTTAAAGTAAACTATTTTTAAATTGTATGTATGTATGTCTTATATTTGACCGTAAAATCTCGCAGTACCCTAAAGTTTTTAATTTCAATGTTTTCGTAATTTGCCGTAATACAGGATGACATTTATGAAGAATTTATGAGCAGACAAGTTCGATTTGCTCATAAACACCTCAAATGACTTCTCGTTATTCGAAGTGATTTTTTTAAGTGCACCACCCTGTTTACAGACGCGTATACAATCTAAGAATCTAAAATACATGGACAATATGTCTCCTAATGAGTGACTCTAAGCACCTTAGGAAAATCTCCTCGAGTCGAATCCTCACTAGAGGTGAAAGTGGAAGACGTGTCGATCCCTGAGTCACGATGCGAGTCTTGGGAACCTTGGGATCCCTGTCGGCCCTCCTGGTGGTCAAAACGGACCGTCTTCTTTCTGCGTTCAGTGAAACCTCGATTGTCTGTGGTCACGTCTTGTAGAGGTCTAAGGGGTGATGCCATGATGTAGTGGGTGTACGGTGGCCAGTCTTCTTCAGCATCGTCAACTCCTAAAATCGGAGTATCGACAATCTAACCTAATCGTACTACAGACTAATCGAGATGTATTCAATAACTTTTAAAGAATACCTTATATTCAAAAAAATAAGTATGGTGTGTCCTATCTAGCATTCAATTCAAAAATGGTTGCCTTACAAAGGCATTGATTTTATATAACTTGTAATTGGCTCACCCAGTATGTTCAAAAGTACGATTTGCGAGATGTTAACATCTAATTTAACACTGAACTTTTCAATTCTATTTACGCGTTAAAAAGTAGCAAATTTAAGACAGACAGAAGAGAAAAGTGCACAAGCTGCGTGAAACACCACCATCATGCAGAACAACCATCGAGCGATAAAGTCCAAGTTAGGGAACCTCACCGCTAAAAATTTTTTTATCATATCATCGAGAAATGCCTGTTTACTGAGCGTCTCTGACAGTTTATCGCCATCAGAACTATCTTGAAGACTCCCTAAAATTTCGAAATCCCTTTTATTAAATGTCATTTTAGCCTTGCATGGTGCGTGTATATGCAATTCACCATACGAGATATTATTGTATTTTCTTGAGGTTCTATTTTTTTAAAAATAAGTTTTGAGCCAACGTAGCAGCTGCTACGTAGCAAACATTTTTTCATTAAAAGGGGTCGGCCAAATGCTACTTTCAAAACTTCTTTCATACTCGGTCAGAGAAAACTTTGTTAAAGCATATGGAGGTGGATTCTCCAGCGGCCAAATTCGAATACATATCTTTCAGAACGTTAAAATGTAACATTTTCACCTTGTCTGTTTAAGCAATTTTCCCAACATGATGTATTTTAAACTCACCTGAATTTAGGCAAAAACATGTATTCTTGAATGAAATTAACATTGGAGGCCTATGAGGGCCACATGGGAGCAACAACCTTTATAAATTTAATTTTACTCTGCTAAAATAACCTTTTTTAACTTAAAAAGTACTTGATTTTGGATATTTAATGATGGTTGTGCAAGAATTATTTCCATTCATCCACAACCAATAACCCCAGCAATTAAATTATTTTTCTACAATATATAAAGCGAAGTAACAATATGATTAGAACGTACCTTTTTCGCTGTCTCGGTCGCTACCATATTCCGGAGTGCTTTTCAGGTCTTCCTCAGAACTTGAATAAGAATGTAGTTGGAGCTGGGGATGAGACGATGTTTGATGCTGATGCTTTGTTTGTCTTTTATGCTTTTTCGTTGCGCTGCTTTGTCCTTGTAAGCGCTCTTGTCGAATATCCGGTTGATTATCTGTATTTTGTTCCGAATATCTAAAGAAAAATTAGAAAAATGTGAAGAATTTTGTTTTTACAATTGGCAACGAAAAATTGAGGCAATTACGAGTTCAATAGAGCAAAAGTACTTACATTCTAGGCACCAAGTGCGGATTTGCGCGCATCAGTCCTTCTAACTCTCCTTGATAATACATCGGATCTTCCTCGTTGTATTGTTTATATCGATCATTTGACGTAGTTCTAGATTGTTCTTCCGAAAACTGTCTTCGCAATAAACTGCCAGCCCTGCTCGGCAATAAACAAAAGCATCTGATAATAGAAATGAACTTTGGCACATATTATTTTACCTTTGCAGTGGTTGATTCTCTTTTTCGGCTGCCGAATGCGCTCTTTCTAACTTAGGTCTTTTATCCGATTGCATGACGTTCGATAGTAGTGCATTTTCAGGATCGGAAATTACTGCTTGCATACCACCTTGCATCCATTGACCGGTACGACCTAGTAGTTCTTGTTTTTTACGACATAAGATGCAAACCCATACTGACTGCAACAGAAATATTAAGTCATAATTTTCTGGATTTACGTAAGAAAAGTAGTCCACTAAAGTTTTCCCTTTCAATAGGATGCCGTGCGTAAAAGAAAGTGATTTCATGTAAATATTTACTCGTAGTTTTCTCGTTTATTTCCTAATTTTGCGTTTAAATTTACAAAGCCGTGGGGGTAGTTTTATGGGCGCTACCATTTGTATTTGGCTACCAACGATATGAGTTAAAAGAGTAAAGGTCACTACAACAGTAACACGTACCACACATTCATGATGGGAAATTACTAATTAATTAGGTGCACGCCCTCGCCAATTTCAACTATGTTGCAAAATATCCTTAACTTCCGTATAACCGCCGCTATTCCACCCTTTTAGTAGGATGCTGGACGACAGATTATACAAAACAAGATTTCTCATTCTGGCGTTGATCCAAGACATAATGGCAGAAACATTTTAATATTTTAATTGGAAAATTATAACGAATGTTACAAAATCACAAAGATTTTAAGCTCTAATCATAATAATATGTTACCAAAAGATCTCAATAAATCTCACTTGGTGACATGGACGTTCACTGAGCCACGGATCGTGAACGTGAGCTGGATGACGCCTTATTTTGTTTAACACTGGAACTTTCCCGTTTTATGAATGACGACAATGCATGTACGTACATATATAAAAAGCGAGGAAAACAAACAGACGTAAATCGACGTAGTAACATGATATCGAGATCGCATTAGGGCTGATAGTGAAGAATAAGTAAGCGTGTACGTCAGCTACATTGATAATAATAGGTTTCAATTTATGAAAGAAAATATTTTGGAAAATTACAATTTTTCTTTTATAAATTGTGCCATATTTTGCATTTAAATGACACCCTAGAAGAATGCCTTTTGTTCCATTTAATATAATAAATATGGAACACTATCATGTAATGTTGCCGCATCTAGTGACGAGTAGGGGTAACTTTTGAATTGTGAATATTAAAAAAAATTCAATGTAGATGTGACAACGTAGCGCATATCCCAGCCGGCCTCAAAAATGACGTCAGAGGATGCCCCACGCATCCCGACGCTCACAATGGTCGGCCCACGCGCCCGGGTCGCGTGAATCTTGGAAGCCAGAGGCCGTTGCTTCTCTTATCCTATACATGTACTATACAGAGTGGTTCCTATAAAATGCGTCAAAATTCATCCACACATATTTACTGTAAAAAGATTAGGATTCAGTTGCATTTGTTATTTATTAAAGTTGACAATAGTCAATATAAAGTTAGACAAAGTTAGAATTTTATTTTTATTTTTTTTGCAATAATATTTAAACACATTGGAATTTTAATACAAAATTTTAGATTTCAGGATTTTTTTTGGAAAAATTGAAGTTGAAATCAATTCACAATTTTGTTGTAGGTTGCAGATAGTATTAGTTGCTATAGCTTACAGCTATTAAAAACGATATATCTTTGAGAGGCTTCAAGGCACGTCATTTCTGATTGCAAATTCTTGTTTTCTAATCTTCCCTACATAAAACAGACCCACTTTGTTAAAGTTGCTATCTCATACGGTTTTTGAGATATTTCAAACTTCAAATGTTGTTAGTTAAAACTTTGGTTGAAACTATTTGAAATGATTAAAATGTTTAAAAATTGCCGAAAACAAATGTTTATATAAAATTATAATTTCTAATAATCATTAAAATAACGAACATTAGAAAAACGGGATAAATAAATTAAAACTAAAAGAAAAATATTGTTAAAAAGACACGTTTTCTTTGAGTTTTAATTTCTTGTCTCTTTCACTTGAAGTTTTAAAGCCGAATATCTCGAAAACTGTGTGAGATAGCGACTTCAACAAAGTGGGTATTTATTATGCACCGAGGGTTGGAAAATAAGAATTTGTAATCAGAAATGACGTGCCTTGAAGATCCTCATAGTTATATCGTTTTTAATAGTTTTAAGTGACAACAATTAATTTCCTCTATGAATTACGATAAAACTGTGAATTGATTTCAATTTCAAAATTTTCTATTGGAAATTGCAATGATTTAGAAGTTATTGCAAAAAAATAAACATCTAATTCTACTCTGACACACTGTATTTCGACTTCTATTAACTTACATACAAAGGGCGTCCGGAAGTGATACGCAAATATTTTGACGGGTGATAGGTAGTACATGGAAAATTAATATGACAAGTCAGTAAAAATATTTGGACAAATTTTGATTTATTACATAGAGATTACTCTGTATAAAAACTTGTTATATAAAAATGTAACTGTAACTTTTTGAGTTCATTTTTAAGTTCTAATATGAACTCAACTCGCTACCGAATATAAAACATATTTTTCCAGGATTCCTGATATTTTTTCTGAGTTTTTCGTAATGTACAGTAGTCGCGCAAAGACCTAGCTAAGACATCGATGATCTGATACTCTAAATCGGTCCCAGTTTTTTGGCCTTGACCCTACAGGACGTTTTAACTAGAATACACCTTTTCTCGATAAATTAAATTTAGACTTTTTGAGTGTGCCAATCCAGAAATTCTTCTGTTATGATATGAGAGGCATATTTTTTTTGTTTAATGAATTCAGATTGTGTTCTTGAAAAATCGATATTTTTAACGGGCGATTTTTCTTGAGAACCCTGTAGCAATTGTTTTTTAAATCACCAAATTGTATGAAAATTCAAAGAAAATCTAGTACAAAATGAATGAGGATCAAAAATATAAATAAATACCTTTCCAGATCTTAAGGTGACCTTTCCACCACATCGGGCACAACAACGAATGGTACAGTAGTTGCAAATGTGTCCAATGCCATCTGCAAACTTTGTTTTTAAACAAATATGACAAGTTGCCTCCAATTCGATGCCCGCCTTCTTTTGTTGTTCGTTTCTTGCTCGAATTTGCTGTTCCAATGATTGTACTTCGTCAGCCTTCTTTCTACAGAAAAAAAGAGAGAACTTATGAGTTAAAGGAGATTTGCCTTTAAAGTATTTATAGAATTAAAATTTCGTTCCACGCAAGAAACCAAGAAAAATGACACATTAATAGCAGAATATGTAAGCGAATCGTTAATACAATTAGCTATGACCAATAGAAGTTTTTTAAATATCGAAATATCATCATGAGTTAAAAGGAAATTTATATTTCAATACAGTATTTTTCTAAGAACAATTTTAGCAAATCACTATTTTTCGATTTCAACATATCAGCTTTTAAGAGTAGCTTATCTCCAACCAACAGATAGGAAGAATAATGTTATTGAAACATGAATTTACCTCATGATCTCCTGCTCCCTTTCTTCTTCTTCTTTTTGCCGGACCATAACCGATTCGATGATGGCCCGCTCTTCAGGAGTCAAGTGGGACAAATCCGGCCCTTCCTCCATGCTAGCCCCTCTCGGGCATTACCTTGGTCCTCCAGCCTAACCGCCCATTCGCCACTTATGACGAAACAATTCCATTATATTGCACGCGTTCACTTCACCACAAATCGCATACAACATGTTCTTTCAGTTGTAGTAACCCCATTTACTTTAAACAGAATGAAAAAACTCGATGCCGATGAAATACTGTTGAATTATGATTGAATACCCTAAGAAAACAATTGCTGTCTACAGGTTTACAAAAGAGTCATCACCACCTAAAGTGAAATTACGAAAGCGAGACAACCCTTGGTTCGTTCAACGACAAACTGCACCACAACATGCAGAAGAGGCTCCCGTCGTCACTCGATTCGCGACACGATCCCCTAGTTGGGGACGTTCTACTTGAAAATGATTTTAACGCGTATCAAGTACCTGAGGGGCCCTTTTTTGGATTCGGCTTTGAGTTGTGTGGCGAACGAACTACGGTCAAATATCACAGTTGCAATTACCCATTCATAGACTTTTAATAAATAATGGGATGAGTGAAGACATGACCAATAGAAACGATGAGCGCCGTGACGTCACGCGATAAGGATATTGATCTGGATTGAGGGCAGGCGCTGCCGAAGCTCCACTCTATGCCAGTTGCCGAAATATAACCGTCCGACAATAGAGAGATCATATATCTTGGGTTGTAACGCTAAACTGAAATCTTTCGGTTCGACAACATTTAGATATAAATCTATTTTGAAGTATTCAAAATGAATAGTTATTAAAGTTAGTGTTTTTTAATAAAAAAAAGAGGGTAAACAGCTGAAAACGTTTGACTTTTTTTAATTTTTTTGTCAATTAAACTTGCAAACTTTTACTTAAATATATACACGAAATTTTCTATTTCATCATACTGTGTGTGAAAAATATATATAAAAACGAGGATGTATAAATGAACTTAAAAGTGCTTGACTTTTGAAAAAGGAAAATAAATTAAAAATTTTCCTCGGCGATAAGGAAAATGTAATCGAGGACACTTAACACTTTTTTTCACGCATTTTGCCACTATTCTTATAAATCGTTTTGATTTGAGTTCGTTTTTTATGTCAAGAACAATATACGTTGCTTTTTCGCGGTTCTCAAAAAAACAGTTATTAGATTTAAATTCGACGCAATTATGCAACCCTCTTTATAAATTTTAGGTGTTTACTGTGTTGTCGTCCCAATTTGACAGTAAAAAACATACTTATTAAATAAAATATATAAAATATGACAGTAAAAATTTAATAATTGCGCTTACATTTAGACAAAATAACTATTTTAAACTATGCATTACAATACATTCAGAAATAAGAAACACTTCTTTTAAAATCTAATAGCTCCTAGCGTTACATATCTTCTTCTTCTTCTTCTTCTTCTTTCACAATTGCAATGGGTAGGGATGGACAACAAACATCGATGTTTTTGATGTTACTGTCACAATCGATAAACATCGCGCGAATTAAAAATCGTTTAAAATCAATGTTTATCGATAAATCAATGGTTTTTAATCGATATTTTGATTTTTTTGAATTTTCAATAAAAAAAATTGGATAATAACATTTTAGTTTGCATTTTTATTAAAGACAAATCCACACACATGTGTCATTTGTATTTTTCCGTTCATACAGGATTCCTTCAAAATACGAAGAAAATTCCTGATTCTATGTGAATCCTAATCGTATATTTTTTTTAATGTTTTTCATATGAGGTTAAATTAAATATAATCTAGATTATAACTTTTTATGGTAATGCAATGAAGGCTTTTAATGTTGTGCTTGAAATCTTTGCTAAGAATCGCTTAGGGTTGTATTCACAGTCGCATCTTGAAGGAATACTTCAGGATGCCTCAGTCAAATTTCCTTTGTTACTAGTACTTTCAACGTAATTGATATGCCTTAAGCCTTCCTTGGCTTGCGTCGAAGATTACATAGGCCTACAAAATGAAACTTTATAAAAGTTGATTGTACTATTACACCTGTACTTTATGTTTTTGGTTGCGCTGAATTCGAAAATGACATCGAAATTGCTGTATCACATCAGAATGAATAATTATTAATCTCGAGTGAACATTCAAAAAAGATGCGATTATTTATATGGCCCTTACTTTGGGGCCGTTAATCTCAAGAATTCGTTTGGTTTTGAGAAGAAAATTTCAGCTCGTACTTGAATCTTCCTTTTTATTTTTTGGTGCTTGCTCGTTGTTCATGTTTTTCAAAAAACTCTTGGGTAGGGTACATAAACGCGTGCCATCAATACGGCACTCACTTTGTACTCCATACTACTTTATACTAAGATAAGTAAAATATAACTTTCTTTTCTCACTTATGGTACTAATATGAATCGTAAATTGCAGATGCAGTGAAACAGTCAGTTCTTCCTTTTGGCTCCGATTTCTAGTTTCTGATCGTGGATCCTAGTGGAAATTATGATTTATTTTTTCTTTTCGCTGGTACTAATATGAATCAGAAGTTGTAGGTAGCTGCAGTTGCTATACTCTGTCCAGACCAGCCAATTATGTTTTTGCTCCGATTCATAGTGACATAATTACAAGTTATATATTTCTTTTCTCTAGTACTAATGTAAATCATTTAATTTTCATGTTATTCGATATAACATCGGGAAATGCTTAGACATCCTAAAGTTGCACAACATGATAGTAGGAGGCGAAGGCATTTGATTTCTACTTCGCCCAAACTAAGGCTGCCACTTAATCATCGGAGAGTGGCACAACATGATGATAAGAGACAAAGATGTCAGGGCCACTGGTTTCTAACTTGCCCAAATTCAGAATCGGTGGAAGCAATGGTGACGTCAATGCCGCCCGCAATATGATTATGGTTGCCACAGGCCACGTTAATTATCATAATGTACAACCGCCGCATCAGCTTGTTGGTCGCGGGGGATCCGCGGACCAATAAGGTCCAAAGATCGTAACACACGCTCACGTGTGTTTAACATCGCGTGGGCATTAAAGGGTTAAAATCTTCTAGTCATACAACCAGAAGGATGCTAAAAATGACACATGTCTTATACATCATAAAATGATTGATAAGAAGAAGAAATTATTAGGTTATGATTATTTTAATGGAAGGTCGTATTTATATTGTTAGGAAAATATAAAAATCTGTTTTTGTAATATGGGTAATGAGAAAAAACGTCGTTCTCGGAGTAGGGACCGCACGGATAAAGACAGGGACAAGCGAAGTAAGAGATCTCGTTCGAAAAGTAAAGAGCGAAACTATAAAAGATACAGATCTCGTTCAAGAGATAGACATGACCAAAGGGATGAAAAGGATAAATACAAAAATGATCGCAAGGTATTATTGTAGTTCATACCAAGTCTGCATAAATTAGTTTTTTTTATTATCAGGACGATCGTGAACGAAGAGAAGAAAAAGATAAAAAAATCAAAGATGTCAAAAAATCGCCACCTCCTGATGAAGAAATTAAACCTGATACCAAAATGGATATTAAGCAGGAAACTGTTGCTAAAAAGGAACCATTATCCTTGGAAGAAATACTTGCAAAGAAAAAAGCTGAAGAAGCAGCTAAAAGCAAGGTAATCCAATATTTAAAAATATAATTTTCTTGTTTTCCAAATATTTCAACTATCTTCCTGCTCCTTCCAGCCGGTATTTTTAACTAAAGAACAACGAGCTGCTGAAGCATTAAAACGTCGTCAAGAAGAAGTGGAGAAACAGAGAAAAATGCAAGAAGAAGAAAGAAAAATAATTCAAGCAATGCAATCCAGTAGACAAGAGGAGAAAAAAGACGATAGAGAACGAGAAAGAAGGCCCAGGGATCGAGAAAGGGAAGAAGAAAAGCAAAAGGATAAGGACAAGGAAAAGGAACATGATGCAATAAAAGAGAGGTACCTAATGCGAATATTTTAAATGAACTTATTGCAAAGAATATGTATTTATAGATATCTCGGTTTGATTAAAAAGAAACGGAGAGTTAGAAGGTTGAATGATCGAAAATTTGTGTTTGATTGGGATGCTGCTGAAGACACGTCACTTGATTACAATCCGTTATATAAAGAAAGGCATCAGGTTCAATTTTTCGGTAGAGGAAACTTGGCAGGCATCGATATCAAAGCTCAAAAAAGGGATCAAAGCAAATTCTATGGGGAGCTGTTGGAAAAACGGAGAACAGAAGCGGAAAAAGCCCAAGAAAAAGTCAGACTCAAAAAAGTTAAGAGAAAGGAAGAAAAACAATTGTGGGACGATAGGCATTGGTCTGAAAAGGAAAAAGATGAAATGACTGAAAGGGACTGGCGCATATTTCGTGAAGATTACAATATTACTATTAAAGGTTACTAAAAAGGTCCCAATAATAACGATATATTCATTAATAATATATTTCATACATTTGCAGGAGGGAAAATTCCAGAACCAATTAGATCATGGCGAGAATCCTCAATTCATAAAGAACTTCTCGAAATCATTGAAAAAATCGGTTATAAAGATCCAACTCCAATTCAAAGGCAAGCCATTCCTATAGGTTGTCAAAACAGAGACATCATTGGTGTAGCTGAAACAGGTATAAGTTGAAATAATTAAGAAAAAACCAATATTATATTATTGGTAAATAGGTTCTGGTAAAACCCTGGCATTTTTGATTCCTCTGTTATCTTGGATTCAGTCTTTACCAAAAATCGAGCGGAACGAAGATGCAGATCAGGGACCATACGCTATTATTCTGGCACCCACACGTGAATTGGCACAACAAATTGAAGAGGAAACAGTTAAGTTTGGTCAACCTCTTGGAATTAGAACAGTTGTCGTTGTTGGAGGTATCTAAAATAGATCTCTACATTATAACACTGGTTATAAAATTCTTTTATAATAGGTTTGAGCAGAGAGGAACAAGGATTTAGATTAAGAATGGGTTGCGAAATTGTAATTGCGACCCCTGGACGTCTTATCGACGTGTTGGAAAATAGATATCTCGTTTTGAATCAGTGCACTTATATTGTTTTGGATGAAGCAGACAGAATGATTGATTTAGGTAAAACTTGTTTTGTAATTAGTCCTAAACAAAAAAAATCATAATTTTGTTTAGGTTTTGAACCCGATGTCCAAAAAATCTTGGAATATATGCCGGTAACCAATTTAAAACCAGACACAGAGGAAGCTGAAGACAGTAAATTGTTGCTGGCAAATTATAATAGTAAGAAGAAGTACAGGCAAACGGTTATGTTTACAGCTACTATGCCTCCAGCTGTTGAAAGGTAATGAAATTTAATATAACAAAAAATCAAACACATAACGTTTGGTTTGCTTCCTTAGGTTAGCCAGAACATACCTTAGACGACCTGCAATGGTTTACATAGGATCTATAGGAAAACCAACTGAACGTGTAGAACAAATTGTCCACATTGTAGGTGAAAACGACAAGAGACGAAAACTTATGGAATATCTTTCGAAAGGAATTGATCCTCCAATTATTATTTTCGTCAATCAAAAGAAAGGTGCAGACGTACTGGCTAAAGGTTTGGAAAAACTTGGATATAACGCTTGTACTTTGCATGGTGGCAAAGGACAAGAACAAAGAGAATATGCATTAGCAAGTTTGAAATCGGGTGCTAAAGATATACTGGTAGCTACAGATGTAGCCGGTAGAGGTATAGATATCAAAGACGTTTCAATGGTTATTAACTATGACATGGCTAAAACTATTGAGGGTAATAATTCTTTTTTTTTTAATTGATTATTTCACTGACTGAATTTTCAATTATAGATTACACTCATCGTATCGGTCGTACGGGACGAGCTGGTAAAACTGGAGTGGCGGTTAGTTTTTGTACGAATGACGACTCTGCACTGTTCTACGACCTTAAGCAAATGCTTCTGTCTTCGCCAGTCTCTTCATGTCCTCCTGAATTGATGAATCATCCAGAGTGTCAGACAAAACCGAATCAACCCAAGAGGCGAAGAGATGAAATGATTTTCGCTTAAGTTATGTTTAAGAATTTCTACATAAATCATTTTCGTCATTTCATTTTAATGGTTTTGTAGTTTAAGATTAATAACAGAAAATTTTAACGAACAAACGCGTTTTATTTGCCTCTCATACAGAATGATTAATAAACTCACTATAACATGAAACCTTTACGAAATAAACCAAGGGAATATCAGCTTTCAAATTTTAAACCCTGTCGAATCGAATCTTAAAACACTAAACTGTAATTATTAGCATTCACACAGTCATTAATTGACCAGAACACCAAGGACAATGGTAATTCTCATCGGGTTCCACCAAGTTGCTAGCCTTGATTTCCGATAATAAAGTGATAATTTCCTCCGCAGTTTCGGTAATTTCCTTCGATTCTTCAGCGGTTTTTTGTTGTTCAATATCGTTTTGCGTAATTTTACTAATGTCGTCGTTTATTTTTGCGTGTTCTTCACAAAATCGACCTTTTTGATTCATCATACTTTCATGTTGTTCAATTAGTTCCATTGGTAAAGTACCTTTCTCCGTGACCAGTTTCTTAATTAACTCGTTCAGTTTACCAAGTTTAATTTTAATTTGTTCTCTATCAGTAGCGAGTTGTTTTAGTTGCTGATCCTTTTCTAAAGCTTTCTGTTTCAATACCATGCGCTGATGTTGATACAAAGCTACATATTCCCCTATCGTTTCAGTTTCACCTTGCAATTGCATTACTATATGTTCCAAACGTTGTTTCTCGTCTGTTAAATCAGCAATTTCTTGCATGGTCTTTTTGACTTTTTCCTCTAAATATTTCATAACATTTTCTTTGTCTAAAACATTTTCATTTTTATCAAATTCCTTTTGGTTGTCATCAACTACTTGTGCAATTTCTAAAACGTCTTGACTCTTTTCGAACTTCTGATTTGAGTTAGATAATTGTCTTGAAAGATTCAATTCATCGGTTAACTGCAAAATTGTTTGTCTCGCTTCGTTTAACTGATAAATTAATTCATTATTTTCCTCCTTTTGATTCAATTCATTCTTTAATTTAAGTATAGTTTGTTTGGCTTCTTGCAGTTCCTTTTGTAGGACATAAGCAGAGTTATCGTGGGCCTCATAGTGCCTCCATCTGTCCTCAAGTTGTTCATGGTGTAGTGCTTGTCTGGTCAATTCCTCAGAAGCATTTCTCAGCCTTTGAAGTTCCTGATCTTTAATTTCAATAGCATCAGCCAATGATTGTAGAGTAGCTTCGGTTTTTTGCATTTTTTCAATCAGTTCTTTATTGGTTTGTTGTTGTCCTCGCAAGTTTTCAGTTAATTCAACTTTATCATTGTCCTGCAAAGCAATAAATACATATTTATTTTATTGAAACCTTGAAATTACAAATTACCATTTTCTTGAAAACTTCCTGCATACTTTCAAGTTGTTGTTTCAGTTCTTTATTTTGTTGAATAGCCCTGGATGCCGCTACTTTATCGCTTTCCATTGTAGCCAGTAATTTGACACTGTCTGGTTGGTTTCCTCGTAATTGCTCTATTATACTTTCTAATTGAGATATGGAATCAGTTTTTGCTTCCAACTCTTTTACGAGAAGTTTGTTTTCATTAGAAACCTATAGAAAGTTCAAGTTAATTGACTGAATTGAGATATTGATTTTAAACTTACTTTAGTAAAGTTTTCTTGAGCTGATGTTTTTTCAATTTGCAATTCCACACATAGTTCCCTGGATTTTTCCAGTTCAACTTTTACGTCCGTGTTATTACTATTTCTTGCTGCATATGTAATTTGATCACTTTGAATGCTTTGCAACTGTTTTTCCAATACTCCAATATGTTTAATTCGTTCTTGTCTTGATTAATGTATGTTTCTTTTTCTTGTTGAAGTTGACTTAGTTTTGTTGAAAGACTTTCAATTTGTGCTGTAACCAAGTTTCCAATCCACAAAAAATGTTCAGAAGTAAAAATATCTTACCTACCACTCAGCTGCTGAGCATACTGGTGATACTGAGCTGTGGATTCGTCACGTTCTTTAATTATGGATTTAAGCATTTGATTTAAATTCGCAATCTCGCTTTCCAACGAAAATTTTTGTTGAGTAAGCTGCTCTATTTGATTATCCGTACCTAATGAACCACCAAAACTTAACTGTTGTATTTTGATTTCAGCTAGGGACAATTTTCCACTTAAATCCTAAAAGAAAAATCAATCTTCAGATGGCAAACTTTACTTAAACTAAATAATACCTTGTTTTCCTCTTGCAACCTAACATTTTCGTCTAAAGTGTTCTTTAATTTTTCCCTGACTTCTAACAAATCTTGCGTAAGTTCATCGTTTTGTTCTTTTACGCTTCTATATTCTCCTCTTATCTTTTCTAACGTTGTATCATATTCTTCAAGCAAAACATCAAATTTGGCTTTATCACTTTTGAAATTGTGCAATTCTCTTTCTAAATCGGCTACTTTTCCTCGTGATGTTCGCAACCTGGCTTGTAACTCTTCACATTCAGCAATTTTCTGTTTTAAGTTCAATTCATATTGGCTTACAGTTGCTGTAAGATCAGTTTTTTCCGCGACCAGTAAGCCAATAGTTTGAATTTGTGTTTGAAGTTCGTTTTTTAACTGCAAAACTTCTTGCGCGTTATGAAGATTTGAACTGATTTCACGATTGGACAGGGCAGTTTCTAATTCAGTGATTCGTGACTGTAGTTCTTTGTTTAAGGCATGCAACTGCTTCGATTCTAACATTTCTTGATCTAAGTTAGCAGCTAATCCTATATTGCGTTCTTCTAAGTTAGTAACTGATCTTGAAAGGGAATGATCATAATTGGGTTCAATCATTTCAGCCAATTGACTTGACAATTGTTTTAAACTTTCTAAATTAGAGTGTTGTATTTCCTTTTTAGTTAGGTTTGTGGCACTATCAATCTCCTGATTTGTATGGCATATATTTAATTTTTCTTGTTCTGTTGCTCCTATTGATTCTATAAATAATTTGTTCAATTTGTAGTAAGTTTAAAGTTCAAAAGGTGAAATCAATTACATACTTACCATAATAATTCATTAATGTTTGGTCTGTTGGAGATAATATATTCTCGGAATTGTCGACTATCGAAAATCGTTCTGGATTTGAGTTTTCTAATTGTTGTCTAGCAAATTCCTCTATTTGAATGGCATTCTGAACTATTTCAGGATAATCTTGACAAGTAACATCTTCGTCTTTTACTGGAGATTGACTTTCTTCAGGAAACAATGTATACTGGTCTTGAATTGAATGTTTCTTTTCTGGAACAGTGTTTTCCCAAATCACGTCACTACTATGAACGTTGTCAAAATATTTTGGTAATCCGATATTAAGATTTTCATTATTTTGAGGAATTTCTTGTGAAGTGTTGAAGTAAGTAAGAAGAGATGGACTGGAGTGAGATTGATCTTGTTCAGCTTTAATAGTAGAATTTGAAATGTCATCAAAAAATGCTGCAGGAGCATTTGATTTAAAATAATTAGGTAATGATGTATCTTCTTTAGATTCTATTGCAATATCCTGTTTAAGAAGATCCGTTGGGTTTTCTTGAGATTGAGTAATGGAAGCACTGCTTTGAAGTAATTCTATTAAACTCTGTTCTACTGGAGAAGCGCCATTGTTTGGTTGATTACTAGGCTGACTAGTAGAGTTTGACTTAATTGCACACTCTTCATTTTGGTCCCCAGTTTCGCTACGTTTTTTTTTAAGTTCTTTCAATTCTTTGAACTAAAAATAAAAAAATAAATATACATGTGACAATACAGGGTAGATGATGATGTGGCCAAAATGAGATCATTTAACTTGTATATATATACTTTGATTTTCCGCGAAAATACCAAATTTTCATGAAAAAATAATGAAAAAATACAAAAATGACACTTGCCCGTTTTTTCGTGTTTGCTAATTTTAATTTTTTATCTATTGACACGTCTGCCATGATTGACACTTATTTTTTTCTAATTTTTCCACTACAAAGTTCTGTCTGTCACTGGTTGTCACACGCGATTGTTACCAATCGTTTCTATTATAATTGGTAGCACTGTATAGTAATTTTAACTAAAAATTGGATAAAATGTTAAAATTCAATTAAACTGGGAGTATTTAATACGATTTTTAAATGTTGTATATTGTTTTGTACCTACTTCATTTATTTGGTTGCAGTAGAAGTTTTAACCATAGACGTATAAAATTAACAGTTATAAGATAATCTCATCATATTTTTTTATGTCTCTTCCAAAGTTCTACCGAAACGTCTTTACGTATGTAAAATTACATTCACCATTTCTGCAGAACATTTTCCATGCACTTGAAACGTGGATCATTAAAAAATACCTTTATTTTAACTGTACATATATTAATATATCTCCATTTAACATTAAATTATTTCAAAGGGCTATCCCGTTACGAAACCTAATAAAAATCATAAACGGTTTTTCGTATCAGTATTTTTATCTGCAGTTCAGTTAAAATGGTAAACAATTTTTAAATTAAAACATGGAAATTTCCATTTCAAATTGTTGGCCCTAAAATCAACAGCTAACGAGAACAAACAGTTCATCTCCTAGCAACCATTCAATGCCAGAACTTCAAAACGAACATTTTAACTTTTGATTATCTTTAAATAGTAAGTGGTATTTTATTAAAGACATGTAAAGTTATAAAATTATGAATTATTTCAGAAACAAGCCATGCCCAAACAAGTTCTATCAGTATCAAAGGTAAGAACATTACAATCCTCCTAATTTTTTGGAATACACAGTTATCGAAATAGACACATTCTCACTGTATAGTAAATTGGATCCTTCTTACACGGAGCAATTGGTTTCCGACTGTTTAAAAACTTTCGGCACTTTACAATTTTTTACGAGTCGTAGTTCGTTAATTTTAATCACAACTCGTACACGTACGTACCAGTCGCCATACTTTAGCCATCAAATGACGCCCGCTATTTCGCAGTACCAATTTGGAGGAAAACGAACCTTTACTGATAAATGATAAATCCCCAAGAAACTGGACTTGTCGGTCGCCAAGTGATAATTTCTTTAAGATTTTTCTAATTTTGGTTAACCCTCCTGTCATTAATATCAGTTATTTTCCGCCTCAACGCAATTTTAGTGATACACTTTTATTTTTTTGTCACACGTATTCCTCATATTTATTGGTATTCTCCTGAAGGTGCGTCACGTGAACAAAAAGCTGTCTCCTTTTTTCACTGTACCGGCGCCTCATGTGCAGAAAACTTTTCTTTTAGTAGCGGTTAGGCATCAAATAGATTAATAGAAACCATTATAGAAACGACTGCCGCTATCGGTATACTAATATTTTACACTTTTGAGACGTTGTGTGTATAAAAATTGTGTATTCAATTAGTTCGCAACTATAGCTTCTAAACAGTTTCATCACAAACCAGTTATTTCGTATACGAAGGGCCTTTGAGTGTGTCTAAAATTTCGTACAGACCGAAGTTCCTACTAAGGCACATGTGGCTCAATATTGGAAAGCGTTGGAATTGATGTGTACGATCAAAAAATGCTGAATCAGATATCGGCAAGATTTGTCATAGTTTACGAGCATTAGTTCAGACCTTAACAGTATATACCATGGAGTCAAATCCTCTCCAATTTTTTCTAATGGCAAGTGTCAACGGTGAATGCATTGATGCTCAGTTGTGTTGATGTTGGAACTTCGGTCTGCACGCGGTTTAAGACGACTGGTGAAATCGGTTAACACATCAATGTTTTGGAATTTCTAAACATTCGCGTCACTTGTGCGAATAACAAACGTTGGTAAAGAAGGAAATGAATTCTCACCCGCTACATATATGAGCTACAATATGCCAATCGTCTGTACCTATTTTACTGCTAAGTGTCTGTTTAACATATGTGTTTATGTAATAGATAATAATATTTGAAGTTTCCGATTACCTTTGGAGATTGGCGATACATTTATGACGATTTCCATTCTTTTCTTTGTTACTAAATCAATTTAAGTAACACCTAAACAAACACTTAAAGTTTATTAGAGCGCTTTGTGAGCAGTCTATTTTGAAAATACTTTTAAGAGTCAATCTATGTAGGTAGATAGTAAATGGTTGCTCTAATTAAACTTTCAATCGTAATTTTCTTATTTTCTATTAATTTCTGATAGAGATTTAAATTATTTTTATATAAATTTACAGGAAAACTTAACTTTTTTTTCTACTCTTCCTAATACTTCTGTGTTGCATCTTGTCCACTGTTGTGTTCTGTAAAATCAAATAAAATTTGCCTTAGTCGTTGTGTTATTGCTATCCTAACAAAAATTTTATTTGACCCAACACCTATTAAATACCGGTTGGTGTCACCAAATCACATTTGAGGACCTCAGAAGTCAAGGGATCTAAGTGACAAAATTATTATTTTGAGAAAACTGAAATTAAAGTTTCAATTTGTTTTTTAAGAGAGAAAATTAGAGGTTTACTATAGAACACCAAGCTTTGTAGCTATACCTGGTAACAAAATCATTTGGTCTTTTTCTACCATTTAAAAACTTAATGCTTTTACAAACCATTCTCATATCTAACTCATATTTTTTCAAAAATNTGAAAACATAAGTGGATAAAGATGTTATGTCATATTTTGAATTTTTTGAGTAAATTGACATTAACATTTTTACGTAACATGTAAAGTATATGTGATATGATAAATCTAGCATCTAAAAATTCCCAGGAGACAACGAAACTAGAGGATTTCTTTTAACTGCGGTTTAAATTTATACATAGAGTGCTCAAAAACGACATTAGATCATTTTTTTAGAAAAATATGATATGACACTTTTATTCACTTATGTCCTCAATAATAAATATCTCAAATTTTTTATTTTATTATTTTTTGATTACATTACAAGTATGGACATGTATTCTTTATAATGTATACATTTACTGTTTTCGTTATCCAGGATACTTTTATATTCACGATGTTTCGATTAAGTATTGTAATGAGAATAAATATTTTTGAGGTATTAAAATTTTCTAAAATTCACTCAAAACATCTGTCATAACATTGAAGCGATAAAGTGAATATTCGCATTACGCTATTCGCTGTGATTTGGTGCAGTTTTGAAAAATGAAAAAATAGAATTGAAATATATTTTTCCTTTTATCTTTGTCTATGTTGGGTTTAAAAAATTCCTCTCATAATTTAATGTAGTTAGAACTCACGATGACAATTCGGGTATAGTATCTAATTTCAGGCATTTCATTATTACTTTAAAAGTAAGTAAATAAAAAAAAACACAGTCACAGTAGGAGAGTTTCAATGCGAAAAAAAATTGCAACTTTATGTATGACTGCACGTATCTTTTTAACGAAATGAGTAAAATTCAAAGTCTGGATTGACTCATATTAGTAGAATGTTTGCAGGAAATATCTTTTGAGGGTACTAACTTTTAAAATTGTTACGTGTAAAGAAAATGATATAGGAAGATTAGTACTGCAAATACATACAACATAATTGAGAAAACCATATACATAGATTAGTTTCGCAATAATGAAGACGATTTTGCATTTCAGACGGGTGCACCAAGTTGTCTGTCATTGAGGTCTTTGTGAGTTTCAAAAAGACAAATTTTTCTAAATTATTTATTTGAAGGTATACAAATTACAAAATCAAAAGAAGAAAATAGTAACGTTCCCAAAAAGCCTAGATATAAATTAAAAATAAATATTGACCAATCCTATCAGTATATCACAATCTTGCTGGTTTTCCAGCTTTTACGAAATCTCTCCGTGTGGGTCTCGCTATTCGATTCATACCGAGCTCAGTTTCTATCTTGACTTTGTTCGTTTTAGACGGACGCTTTCATTCAGAACCGGTCTAGCACGTGCATATCGACTTTGGCGGCGAGATAACTTTCATTTTAGTTTTCCTCATTTTTTTTAATAAAAACGATTGTTATCCTCTTTGAATAAACTATTGTGGTGTTCACAATTTTGGACACGTACCTACAGCATTGTAAGTAAATATTTGTTTTTCATTTCTATAAGAATTATTGGGAAATTATGGTTGCAGATGGCAGAATGGGTAAATGGAGTGATCAGGAGCAGACAGGAAAGCACAGATAGTCTTGATTCGTTCTCTGCTAGAACGAATAGTGACGAATATGAAAATTCAGATTCAGAAGAGAATACTAAAGATGACAATGGTTACGAAATTGATGATTTTTCAATTATAAAAACTATAGGTAAGTTTCCTTGTTGAATTAAAATTTTTGAAAAAATCACTGTAATCGTTGTTTAACGTTTCTGTAACTTTTTCCCTGATATTAACAATTTCTCAACTTAAGCGCGCAATAACAGACTACATTTAATGTGCAATTATTTATTGATTTTTAGTAATTGTTGTTTTATCGAAGTGACAAGTTCAATGAAATCGACTTTAAACACACCCATCTGGTCGCGTATTATGCAAATTATTGCATTGTTAGTTGGTTATTGAAAAACTTTTGTTCAATTTTTGACGCTGCATTACATTAATATTAATTGAAGTCCCTAAAATTTATACGCTAGCCAACCTTCACTTACTATGTGTGTCCATATGCAAGATCAAAAATAGTACGTTGACGTCTTTTGAAAACTGGCACTTTCATGTGTTGGGTTTATCTTTGATGAATAAAAACTCTACTCTATAGCATCATAAATCTATTGAAAATCGCATAAATTACGTTGTTTCTGAGTGCGAACAAAAAAAATCAAGTTAAAAATAAAAATTTGCGATAATGTTTACAAGTTTTCTATATGTTTCGTATATCGTAAATCAAGACGAGCCTCTGACCTTTTAAATTTTATACTGAACTTCTAATCGCCTTTATGGGCTCGTATACGCATGTTATAAGCTTCGATTTATTTTTTTTTAATTATAAATTTACAAATGCAAAATAGTAAAATCCCCTAATAAAATTTTTGTTTATCCTTCATGTTCATTTTGTTATAATCAAAACGTTTGTCTATAAACGATAAAAATTTAAAAATATTGTCCCAGCCACAGTTTATTTTTGTCTCATGTTAGACGTACGGTGTTACATATTTATAAAACCGTTTAAAAATATTTATCGTGCTTTTGTGCAAAAAAGTAGTTTGTTTGATTTAGAGAAGTAAGAGATGGAGTTTCATCTTTCATAGGTTCTTAATGTGATTTTCTTACATAAATCTACTCACTAAGGTGTCCATTTCAAGTTTTTTCCTTTCAGTTCTATCAATGTTTTGAGAAGTCTAATCTCATTGAATTCATGCAAAACGTCCAACGAGTCTCACATATAACATTTCGTATCCCAAACAAAGCATGATCATACCAAATTGACTATAAAATATTACATGTAGATCAAGCTTAAGATAAGTTGAAAATAAAGTTAATTAAAAATTTCTCTTAAAAAAATTTACACGAGTAAAAGTGTCCGGCTTGTGTTATATGCATTTGGCAACTTACCAAAGCGAATAATCTTTTCTTCTAAATTCAAAAAATGAGGCTTTACATTGGATGCATAGATTTACAAAAAAGAAAGTCTAGTTTCTATAATGTAATATCCCATAAGGGCATTATTATGATATCTATAATTAAGCTTTAAATTACATATATACCCTAATACATCATCAACCCTAATTTTTGGATTCCTTCTCATTGCAGTTTGTTTTCCAATATTAAAAAATCTACTCTGATTGAAATTTATGAGATCTTGAACTGATTCCCGCTGATAACAATTATTGAGGAATCGCCCTTTAAGTTAGATAGATGAGACTAGAGTTAGAAGTGACAAACTAAAAACAATTTCTTCCATAAGACGAAAGATATCCATCATTTCCTCATAGTACAATCAATCCCTTATAAAAATACAAATCCTAATTAATACTACCATATATGAAAGTATTGTTAACTCAGTTATCATTCTAAATTTAAACATAATGCTTTGTTATTGTCAAGATTATATTAATTGCCACCGAGCAAAAAAATCTGTTTAACTATATGACCTAGAAATCTTGACATTGCTTCGTGTGAACTACATTAACTTTCATGTTATTGTACTAACAATTGTATTTTATTGAAAATAACGAGACACGAAATTATTATTTCTTTTGGAATGGTAGCGTAATTAATTAGTTGAGACGAGGAAATAAACGGTTTCCATTGATCTAATTATGGAAAATTATACGTTTGTTGGAATTACGTATAAAAAAGATTCCTAGACTAGCAAAAATACGGAAGTAAACATTTCGATATCGTTTTAGTCGTTGCAGTACTTGTATCCTCCATTCATTCGACTTTTTATGACATAATTTGCATCAAGGCGAAACAAACATAAAAGCGATAATTTCTGATGCAGGTGGCCGATTTCAATCCACTATATGTAAACTATAAGATATAATATCATGAATCACCCCACTAATTGAAACCATGTTATTCCCCTAAAAGTTTTTACATGCATAGGTTTATTGGTAAGGAACTGTTGGTTGATTCCGTAGTTGTAGACTCCGTAGAAAAACTATAACACTTTCTCATTGACCATCTTCAGATGTTTAATATCATTTAGAGAGTAACGGCTTTAAATTCTACTGAATTTCCTTTCGCTAATAAAACAACCATTTCCGTAACTGGAAATTCTACGACCTACATACATTATAACTGACTAACATTGGATTTAGTTGTCAAATAAGGAGTCTAAAACCCAACGTGGAAGGTATTATTGGAAACTATAATAATCAATCTAAAATTAGCCTTGTTTTAAAAATTAATCAACATGTCCGGTAAGCAAAATCTAATTTTTTTGATATTCTCCGTTGACTCTGACGCAAATTGAGCAAATTTTTTAGTGCCAGTCACCAAGTGGTTTGTTACTTATTTTTAAAATTATTTTTCCCTCGTAATTTCTCGCTGTTTTTCTCACGGGACGTCATCAATTTTTAGAAAAAAACAATTGTATAAACATGAAATAATAAACAAATGTTTTACGATATAAACAAACTGTTAGACTTCCCAGTAACGAACCACCAAACACCAATGTAATAAAATTTACATACATATGTATGTAAATTCTCTGAGTTAATTGACAACGTCTTAAGTTTACTTATTTTCTAACATATCATCAGAATGCTTATCAATATAAATGCCTCGTTAAACTGTTGTTGTGCCAAGTCATTGTCTGGTAACAAGACCAAACAAGTCTATGAGAATAGTAAGAAATTAGGCAATCGGTTTTTTTTAAGCAAAATTTTAATTTCAAAATTCATGGTAAAAGTTCATAGACAAAGCCGTTCGTCAACCACCAGTTTAAGATGTGTTAAAAAGCTTTTGGACATGTGTGATATTAATAATGGAATTGGAAAAACGTTTGCCAAAACGTTTTCAAATGTCCACAGACTGTGTGTCGCCCACACCGATCTGTCTCTCGATGGAAAAAGATATATTTTCGACAATTTATTAATATGGTTTACGGATATTTTATTTTTAGTTTCGATTCACGAGTAAAATTTATTCGAAATACGCTTTTAATTGTCTTGAAACTTTCTATTAAACAGAAATTTTCCTCAGGTCACAAACTGAAAAGTATACTAACATGTAAAGCGAGTCCTGCGCAATCATCCTTCGGTTTGAGCAACGTCAACTTTTCCAGATCTTCCAGACAGTTTCCGTTGGCAGATTGCCATAAGTCAAAATTCGAATTTATATATTATTAATACTTCAAGGGTCGTTTACGTTGAACTAGATTTCGTGAGTTTTCATTTAAACGTGAAAAGTCCCTGGTCCCTTTCCTTGGCTAAAAATAAAACCTGATTGAACGAAATATGGAAGACTTTACAAAGTTGTTACATGTCAAGAAAATAAACATAATCTACGGCAATGACGATAAACTAACGTATTATTTTACAAAAATACACAGCTTTGCCATAAAATTGTCTATTAAAATGCGATTTAAGTTAAATAATAAACTCGCTTTGTACTCGTGAAATAATCGCTTTGTTGTTATTATTCATTGCAACAATTGGTTGTTTTAGAAGAAGAGATTTTAAAAATATTTATACAGTGTTGCAAACACTATAAATTAGACACATCCTGGCTTTAGGAGGCAAACAAGTGATTTATGGGAACAAAAAAATCACATGAATAGTTGGCTCATTGGTTTATGTTGTTTTTTTTTAATCAATTTTTTTTATTTTGTACACTCTGTATATTAGTTTTGAGAGTGCATCAACAATTGGCGCCAGCTTGACAATTTTTATGACTTAAATTTGTTAGGAAAAGTGTTATCAATGTTTTGAAAATCTTTTCATATAACTGAAACTTTTTTGTATAAAAAAAAGATCAAAGATCAACAATGAGATTTAAATTAGTCGAAATATGCGCTCAAATTGATATCTTTTGGCAAGGTTCGAACAATATTTCAGTGCAAATGAGATGTACTCGTACATACACACACCACGTGTCAAACACAAGGAGGAATTTTCAGTTGTTTCAGGATTTTATGTTGTAATTTTTTTTATTGCATGTGTACTGTTGGAATTTCATATGTCGTGACGACATTTATTGCGCACCTTCAAATGTAAATATCCTTATAAAGGGATTAAAGTGTAAAAAATCTTGGAACCGACATTTTCGCAGTAATCTAAACTTTTGCCAGATGTATTGAAGTGTTGCAAATATCACGCGTTCACTTACTTTTGAACTCATTTTATTTTTAGATAAAAATTATAAAAATAGAGTATTTAAATATTGTTAGACAAGCCATTACGAAGGGAACTGAAGAGGCATCAAATTTGTTTGATGTTTGTGTGATGAATACCAATTTTATCTTTTGCTTTAAAAAAAAAAGTCGTTTTTCGATAAATAGAAGTTTGCTTCAGAAAGTTCCTTAGTATATATTTCTCTCATTGTACTTGACACTAAAATGTTATATTTCACAATAGAAATATACATTAACAATCTATACCCAATTAACTTTCAATAATGACATGAACTTGAAAAATCTATATACCTTTATACATATGTATATGCATATGTAATTACATATTTTGCTATTTCTTAATATGCAATAAAACATATAAATGTATGTTTTCCATTTTGTTAATTGGTGGATCTGACTATTAGAAACAATTGCGTTATCGAATCGACACATTTCAACATTCAAAACTTCAAATAAACATTTTAATTTGTTTTCAAAATGGAAAGAAAACCTCATTACTTCCTATTGGTCAAAGAATTTATCGATAAACAATGCGTCCGTTCGCCTTCGCTCTTATGAGTTTCCAAAATTGATTGTTTATTTTTAAAGCTCCTATTAACCCTAATTTTTTCCTATGCAATAATATTTAGGAAAATTTTTCGATACGATATTAACAGTTATAATTAGTAACACTTTCCTACATGAACGCAAATAACCGTTGGAAATTTACAATCGTCTACAATAAAACATGGAAAATATATTTAATTTACACTGGATAGACTGAACACCAGGGAATCCACGGAAACTAGGCGGCAGACGGTCTAGTTAGAATGAGTGTCCTCAAGGAAGAATAGATCGAGAAGGTTTTTCTTTTTTTTTTTTTTTTTTTTTTTTNTTTTTTAGGATAAATTCACAGAGAAATCGACAATTAATAATAAATAAAGATGAATTAAGAGTTGGTCTGCTCAAAAAGTATGATGTCCTCAAGGCACAACTGTTTAGGATCTAATTTGCCGAGAGGTCTAACGAGTGTAAGAGAGAGTGAGGACAGACATCTCATTATATATCACCGCCCAAAACTTACTTTATTTACCATCTGAAATAAAGAAGCTTGAGATCCACAAAATCTAAAAAAGGAAATGAATAAGGATCAACTTCCAAGGCCAACCGGAACTCCGGTGTAGCACTGTTGGATTATTAGTAGATAAAGCAGAATGTCAGAGGATTCAAGGATCTAGTTAATAGAGGGTTTCCAGAGATCCTAATGTTAATCGTTATTTGTATTTACAAAGACCCGAGCGCAGACAATCAAAGTGGCTATTCGGAATTTTGCAAAGAAAATCCAAATTCCATCACTATTTTTTGTATTTTCGTGTCATTTGAGCTTCCATAGTGGGATTACTTAACTTAATTCCACTGATATGTCATAATTTAAATTGCTCATGCACTTCCGTAAACAGCTGTTATCTCGTTTAAAATGTATTGTCACAATTTTCCATTGTTTGTTCGGAATTTAACTAATTCTCAAATATTGAACTTGATGCATATTTTTGGACTACAGCGTAACCACTTTCACCATTCTCAGCGTGAAATTTTATAGTTTTACCCAGAAATGATTGAAAATAAATCAATAGCAAAAATTAGAGATGCGGTCACATTAAAAATCTCCCTCGTAAATGATAAATTTAACTTTAGCAAATTATAAAACCGTAAAAGTGATAAATGGCATTGCATGCAGCTGCATATAGTTTGTAATGTGGCCGCAGTTGAAAACGAATCGAATTTATAATCTTTATTACTTCATAGAACATTTCTTGGAGCTATTTATAATTATTTGCTGCACTAATTCAGATCCTGAACCGGATAACTGTGTGTTGTTAACTTTTATAAATTGTCTTGTTAATTTTTTATTTAACTGGTTTACGAGAGCAACAACATTGTATGACCTATATTAAACGCAATGGAAATCTAGACTAAACTATGTTACATTTTTAGGCACTGGCACGTTTGGACGAGTGTTATTGTGCAAGAACAAGCAAACGGAAGAGTATGCAGCAATGAAGATTCTGTGTTTGGCCGATGTAATACGACTGAAACAAGTGGAACATGTTAAAAATGAAAAGAATATTTTACAGGAAATTAGGAACCCTTTTGTAGTAAATTTGTAAGTATTTTAATTTTTTTTTCACTGCTTATTCTAAAATAATCAATTCTTTTGGAATCTGAACAACGATTTCTTCGATGGTATCCAATTCGATTGGAGACGAACCGTCTGCGGGCATCTGCTTTAACACACTTTCTTTTCTCGATTATGGTCGTTCATCGTCCTGAGTCACTTTCAGTTAAACAAATTGAATTATTGGCCAAGACCTTTAACTTATACAGAGTGTTCCATAATTAAGCAATTTATTGATTAGAAATAGTTTTTACTTCCCACAGTCGAAGGAAGACACTATTTGTGCGGTGTATTAACAGAAGACATGTTTTACTTTTATGGTAATAGTTACCTAATTGTCTATTATGCATAAAACTAATCATAGTCACTTTTCTTGGACACCTTGTACACGATTTTTTTTAAACACACTTTCGTTTAGACATTTATTTTTCGATGCTGATTTAGTTTTGTTTTCACATACGGAGCCAGAACAATTTCCATAAATTACTTGCTTATATAAGCTGCTAATAATTTTTCTTATGCTATACCGGTCGATCTGGTTTTTGTTAAAAAAAAAAGAGGAACGTTTATGCCAATGGTCACACGTGTACGTCTAGAATACGTTATTGATTACCATTTTTCGATGGACCATTATTTTTTATTTATTTTAAAGCAAGCTTTTAAATTTTCTCTAGCAAAGATCGAAACCTACGTGATGCACTGTCAGATAATTTCGTTTTCAGTCAGGTGATTTCACAGGAACCTTTAAACAAATTTTAAATAAAAGAAGATAATGTGATGCCTACTTTTTCTCAGTGTCCAATATTGACCTCCAAGTGAAAGTTTACGGTAATGCCTTGGCATTGGCAGTAAAGTGCAAAAAGCAATAGTAACAAGTTAAATAAAAGTTTAAAATCGATTTTATAATTAGATATTACCGAAGATATACTACATTACAGAAATAAACGAATCCAAAAGTACACATTGAAAATAGAAATTTGACATGGAAATATGGGTTTTTGGGTAATTTTCCGAAAATTCCTAGAACCATGACGTCTCATAATAACGATCTCTAGACATTTTGATTCTAACATAAATATTTAATATTTCATTGTTGAAAAACCACACTCCATCAGTAGGCGTATTTGAGATTCAGACAAATTACAGTTTATATTTGAATATCTCCTTATAACATTTTGTTTGCCATTTTAAGAAGCCACCCAGTCTGGCAGTTTAGGTAGCAGCGTCCGAATTTCACTGAACTTGAATAGTCATTAGTTAAATTAATGCTTTCCTGAAAGATACTTCGTTTTTGCTACTTAATCAGGCAGAATAAACAAATTCAATTGAAATGAATCAGGAAAGTTAGTCACGAACAGTTTTTAACTTTTCTAAAAATTAAGGGAAAATACACGTGAAACATTTTTGCAAGAAATAAATGTCAATTTATGGGGATATAAAACTTACAAGTCGCAAAATGTTTGTAATTTACATTTGCCTGCGATAAAATTATTTAAATCGACTTATTTTCATTTTGGTCATTAAAATCACTGGCAGTAAACGACATTTGGCAGAACCCAGAAAATGTTGTTCAGTATTTTCATGTTTAAGCTATTTATACACATATAGAATTTCAAAAAAAGAATACAACATCTGAAAAAAAATATATTTTCCAGATTATGGACAAACAGAGACGATGCCTGCATCTACATGCTCTTCGAATATGTCTGCGGGGGCGAATTGTTCTCGTATCTTAGAAATGCTGGACGATTTTCCACATCAACTGGCAACTTTTACAGTGCAGAAATCGTATCCGCTCTGGAGTACCTTCATGCGAAAAATATTGTTTATCGCGACTTAAAACCGGAAAATTTATTGTTGGATCGTGAGGGACATTTGAAAATCACCGATTTCGGATTCGCTAAAAAATTAACTGATAGAACTTGGACGTTATGTGGTACTCCCGAGTATTTGGCTCCGGAAATTATTCAAAGTAAAGGACATAATAAAGCTGTTGATTGGTGGGCCTTAGGTAACTTTTAATTTGTGTAGTTTCGAAGACACTAATTTCGTATTTTAGGAGTTTTGATTTACGAAATGTTGGCTGGTTATCCGCCATTTTTCGATGACAATCCATTTGGTATCTACGAAAAAATTCTTAGTGGGAAAATCGAATGGGCGAAACATATTGATCCCATTGCTAAGGATATTATCAAAAAGCTGCTAGTTCAAGATCGAACAAAAAGACTAGGAAATATGAAAGTACGTAAAATGTCAAAATAAGTATTTCAATTAATTTCAAATTTTTAATTCTTGCAGTGTGGACCCGAAGATATTAAACGTCATCGTTGGTTTAAAGGAGTAGACTGGCAAGAAGTACTCCAAAGAAAATTAATTGTAAGTAAATCAACTTTCAGTAAAAAACTAAAGAAATCCTAATGAAGTTCGTATACTTCTAGCCCCCAATCGTGCCGAAAATCATGTATGAAGGTGACACAAGTAACTTTGACGATTATCCAGAAGGAGACTGGAAAAATTCGAGGACACTAGAAGAAGATGAACTTAAATTGTTTGAAGATTTTTGATCATTGCCAATCTTCACCTCATTAGTATTTCAAAATTAATCTCGTTTATCAGGAAGAGAATTGGAATTAGACTGGTTTTAAACGTTTGTACTCGAACTTGATCATTATTAGTTTTAAAGGATTGAAGTTGCCATTATTATATTTTTTTAGTATAATACGCTCATTGTGATATTCGATAAAAGATTTGTATATGTGAGTTAAGCATGTTTTTATAAATACCTGTGGTACTGTTTTCTTTGTAAATATGTTTATTAGAATTAATATTATTCAAATTGTTGTTATGTGTTTAATATTCTATAGTTGCAATGATGAATTATTATAGATTAAATAGGTTTGTAGTCAATTTTTTAACATGTACTGATAAGATTTGACATTATTTTTTTTTAATAAACTATTGTAATAAGCTCTGAAACAAACTATAATATTGACAATCAAAAGGAATTATATCGGCTAAAGGAGGCGCATGAAGCACCAGTACAAAGCATACTTAAATGATTTTTGATAAGATGCTATCTTCTTTGGGACATGGTGAAACAAATTCATTAACAATAGTATACATATACTATATATACATAGTATATAGTATACTATTGTATACTATACATAGTATAATATACTATTATATAATAGCAAGAAAAATTTAAAAATTTTACCCTCGTATAATATCAATTTTCAAAAAAAGAATATAACGCCAATGATTAAATTATATTTTCGATAGCTTTTCATTCAATTTTCTGTACACTATTTTTGATTTATTGTAAGCAAAGAAGTTATTACGCAAAGTTGATGTCGTTCGGCGAACGTCTGAGGAATCAATTATGAATTTCTAAACTATTCTGCTTCATTAAATCGAAATTTAAGAAGAACTCTTTTAAAAACAGATCTCTTAAATGTTAATTTATTTAAATTAAGAGAGATTTTGTTCAATTCTGCAAACTCACCTTTGCCGTATTAAATGAAAAAGTAATAGTTAGAATTGCAGATGGCTTAATTTCGGGTTCATATAGCATATACATAGATATATATTTTTTATTTTTGCAACAATTACATTATTATTTTCTATTATTGGAAGGAATTCATTATAGCTGAAGAATATCATTTTATAATATTTTATTCACCAGATTGGCAAGGATTCTAAAAGCTAACGAAAATACAAACAGTTTCCTTTATAAATATGTCTAAAAAAATAATATAGTCCACGCCCATATGTTTGTCGACGTTATTTGTAAAAATCTACGAAATTAGATTATAAAAATAGTACATAACAAAAATTAAGAAACATCAAGTTTAAATCTTTCTATAGAGAATCAGCAGGATGAGATAAGATAACACACAGAGATAACATACTTGATACCTGTTAGATCAAATGTGGTGTAGCGTTTAACAGACAGTCTCATTGTGTTCAATATAGTTAATAGAGAATTTAAGAAATGAACGATGAAAAAAAATGTAAAACAACAAAATATAATAAAATGCAAAAAATTGTGAATCTATTCGAAATTTCACGTCCGCATAAACAAAAATTAGAGCGAACAAATTCGTTACCAACTTCAATAAAACCAAAAATTCCCAGCAGTTAAGTGATGGAGATAATACGTTAATATTTGCACGTAGCTCTTTAAGAAGCAATAAAGGTAAATACAATAAAAAATACAGAAATCATGAAGAGAGGGCTGCAACGTATCGTACAAATTACAAAAATGACGAGGAAAAGATTTCTGAAAGATGCAAAGTCAAAAATCATGTAGAGGACGTCAGTGCGGAAATTCAAAATAGTGACACTGAATTAGAAATTACACATCGTGATGATCAGAATGCTGTTCAAGATCTACAAGATCGATTAAGTATGTTAACATTATTTACTGGTATTGAGACTTCGATATCGAGAAACATTAGTGAACCACATAGTGATTATAATGAAGATATAGAATGGAGTAAATTTAGTAAAACTGAAGATTTGCCAAATAGTGGTAAGTAAAATTATGAAATTATGTAATCTCTCCGTTACTACATTATAAAGCATTTCTCAAAACGTAACCCTTTTTATTTGACAATAATTATTTTAACTAAGTTCACATATTGACATTTAGATAAACAGGTTTTATGTAGTGTTCATGGAAAAACGTTTTTGCCATACGTAGTGGCGAACCTCTTAATTAATCTCTTATCATTATCACCGCACCTAAAATGTTTGATTCTTTTTGTGGTCAATACTCTGAAATTTTTTGTTACAGAAAGCAACGTCACTTCCTTGGCTCTTAACATATTTAAAAAAATCAGTATTTCTAGACAAGAAATTATTGAAGATCAACTTGAAAGTGTTGATGCATACGCAAGTCAATTCGAAAATACCTATAATCAAAGCCAAATTAGCCATTCTGAAGACAAAGATGTTATTAGTGACACACAAAATATTGACGTTTGTGATAATGAAAATGAATGGAAGTACAAGTCTTTCGTTCAACTTGCACATAGTAATAATTTAGATGCAGAGTCTGCACAAACACAAAATGCTACTACTCACGGAAGGTATTTAAAAAATAGTCGCGTGAATTCAAGAAGAAATGGAGTAATAAAAGGACCAATATCAGTCCAGGAGCTTACTAAACGATTTGAAAACTTTAAGGATGCTGCAGAAAAAAATGAAACAGAAACCTTCAGGAAAAGCGTTATTTCTGAATTTGATGAAGAAATAGAAAAAATGAGACTTGATGGGTTTGAGGAAGATGTGTATTTGAGTTTGGTAAATAATAATCAGGAATTTGATGAAACCGAAGAAGAATCTGTCTTAGATACTATACCGGATGAAGAAGATGGTAAAATATTTATTATTATATTACTCTTTTTAAATATCAAACATTTTAGCCAATAATACTGTATTTGAAACAATAATTTCATTGAACGGTTATTCAGATATTCAAGAAAATATTGAAGATGATTTATTTGGAGAGAAAAATCTTTCTGAAAACCTTGAAACTGGACTTTCCTATCTTGAAACGTACAATGCAGAAGGTAAAGAACTGATCATATGTAGTCTACAAGTGGACCGAAAAAGTGTTGATCTTCAATCTTTCGACCAAATGAAAGATAATGCCGATAACATTTTGGCAAATAATGAAAAATTGTTAATATTATTTAGTGGAGATGAACTCGTCTTTCCCAGCGAATCAAAAGCAGAAAGTGATTCTAAGAGAAATACAATGTATTCTACCACTTCAGGAGAAAGTTTTGATGAAGAAGGCGAGTTGAATTTAATTTAAGTTTCCTCATGTGTTGATCAAGGAAAGTTTTTAGATTTGGATAATGCTCAAAGTTGTTACAACGTGGCCAGAAGAGAAACTTTTACAGATGAAAAAGGAATTGTGAGAATTGAACGGATAGCTCCGTGCAACGAAAATTTGGAGGAACAAAGTGAATATATTAATACAATAAATAATTATTATGAGGTTGGTGAAGAAGATGAGCAAAAAGAACAAGAACAAGAACAAGAAGATCATGAATACGAAACCATACATTTGGAACATGAAATTCTATTCTCAAGTCCTCAAATAAAGAAGGATAAGTAAGTATTTTGTCAGTACTAAAATCATGCATTTATTTAAACTGTACAACCTAGAATTCAGTATATTTTGGAAGAAATTAAGTCAACTGAAAGAAAGTATGTGGCTGATCTTAAAAAAGTATTAAAAGTAAGTCAGGTTTATTACTTATAACAAACTCTGATAAAAATAATCATAATTTTTAAGGTATATAAGCCATTTTTAGATGAAAGATGTCCTACTAAAGTTGATATTGTTTTTGGAAATATGGAACATATTTATGACAAACAAAAACAATTTTTAGAAGCATTGGAATTGTTAGAAGAAACTGATGTTCGATCGTTCGTTCGAACATTTTTAGATTTTGTAAAATCAACATGGGATTTGAGTGAAGAATATTTTTCATAAATCTACATTTTAGGAATCGTTGTTCCGGCTGTATCCAAGATATTTTAAAAATTCACCAAAAGCAAATATTGTGGTAAAAGAAATGAGTTTCTTGGTTAAGGCAGGTCTTTCTGTATTTTGTAAATTTCGTTTTAAAAAAATATTTTAATTTCTTATAAAGGAAAAACAAGATAGAATTCAAGATAAATTGAATTTGTCCGCCTATCTGCTCACTCCTCTTCAAAGATTAGCGAAGTACAAGCTATTTTTCGAGAACATAATAAAACATTTGGAAAAGGATGGAAACTCAACGGATTTCGTTCAATTAGCCCTCGACTTGATTAAAAAATATATGAGCAAAGGCAATGACGCAGTTGCAGTTGCCTCAATATTGCACAGTCCATTGCATCCAAAAGACTATGGGTCGCTAATTTCTAGAGAAAAATTTTCCATGATAAAACCAAAGAAATCTGAATTAATGGTTTTCTTATTTGAAAACGTTATAGTCTTCGCATCTGAACGTCTTGTAATACTCAAATAAATTAATGTATAGTTTAGTATTAATTTTTCATATTTTTAGGGAAATATGGAACAATTTGACTATTACCAAAGCATAAAAACTCACGATTTAAGAATAGCTACATTCGAAAATAACAACACCATACATCTGACCGATTTTACGAAAACTAAACGTCGCAATTCCACAAAATATACTTATGTATTGGATGCAAAAAATGTGAAATTGAAAAATACCTGGAAACAACAAATCGAAGAAATTTTATGGAAACAAATGGAAAAAATTAAAGGTAAATTATTTCATTTGAATAGATAACGTCTTTGATTGTAACATCATGTTTTTTTTAGAAAAAACTTTGAAACAATATCAAAATGGTGCAAAATCTCTGAGAAAACCTGTTAGAAGTAGAGAAGAACGATCAAAATCAACAGGTAATAAACCATTACCGATGTTTGGAAACGAGATTTTTCTTCATAAATAATACTTTTAGGGTCTGCAATTTTCTATGTTGATGAATAAATGTTTTTTTAACGTATTTCATCAATTTAAATAACGTTAAATAGTAATTTATAGAAATATTGTTTTTATGTTATATATTTTAAATTATGTTAGATATAATTTTTATTTAAATATTTTCACCTGCCATCCAGTTTTATTGCAATACTGAAATTGATAAATAAACCAACAGCGTCATTGAAATATTTTATAATAAAACTGATAACAATGACAATGACACAAAGTAACCGAATCTATGTTAATTCCTGATAAGAACCTGGTATCTCGAATGTTTCATGCTGTCCTTTAAAAAAATACCAGTGCAAGGTCTGTGTAAAGTTTGGTTGTGAACGTTAAAACAATGGAAAATAATAATTTTCACGAAATTGATCTGAGATGTGAAAATGTAAATTTGGCACGTCCGCGCTCTGCACATGTCGGTTTTTTCAATAGAGTTTTGAGAAAGACATTTTCACGTAAAAAAAGAAGGGTAACAACTGCGGTGGCAGATAGTGAATTGATGAAAAACAGTATTTCATCGCCCTCTAATGTTTGTAAAGTATCAGTGGAAGAAGAAGATTTTACCAATTCAAGAAATTCTATAGTGAGTTGTCCATTTAATATCAGTGGTTACGGAGAGTTCTTATTAATGGATGAATTTATAGTAAAGAAACCTGAAAAAATGGTCTTGATGATGTTCTTGTATGAGAAAATCATAATTTTTACTAAGGTACTGTCTTATAATTATATATATACATATATTATATTTTTTTATTAAACATTTTTTAATACTGTAGAGAAATCCAATGAGGAATCGTACTACTACGTAGGCAGCATTAAAATGAATCATTTAGGTCTAGAACCTAATTCAAAAAATTTAAAAATTTTAATGTTAAAAGATCATTACGCAAGTGCCAGATTTCATAAAGAAATCATATTCACTTTAAAAGCACGTTCGGAATACATACAATCGCAATGGAGAAAAGCGTTGGAAAAATGTTTGTGGAATCAATTGTTGGAAGCTAAAAAAACGACAGAGCTCGAAAAAAGCCAAAATAAATTGACATAATATTGAATATTTATTATTATTATTATTATTGTTAATTAATCTGTGATAATATTTTATGTGAATGAAAAACGCCATTTGCCAACAAAAGTTCAATGTTAGGCATTCAAAATAATACTTAATATGTAGAAAACTATGTCACATATTTGAACAATTGGGAAGCTTTAAAATCCATCACGTATCGAGCCCGGCGATATTTACATATAAATTATTACCACAAATGATATTTCCTATATAACAGTTTGGTTTGTTTGGCATTCCATACACGTGCCAGTCTCTAACGAGAAGATTCTATCCATTTTCGTTACCAGTTCGACTTGATATTTTTTGTTTGAATGTAAATATATTGTTATTTATTATGTTCTCTTTATTATTGTATAACAATAAATAAACTTGTAGATGTCCTTGGACATGGACATGGTCTTTAATAAACTGGCAAATTGCACCTCGAAAAACATTGAAATTCAGTAACTCTTTTTTTTTTTTAATGTCATACAAACTAAGATATTATTTTTTGTTTTAAAACAGTTTTGAAATAGCGTCATGAAATGCATATAAGAGAAGCAACAATCCATAAAACCACTATTTCCCCATTACCTGTACAGAGGCATCTTCTAGACTTATTACTCGACTCATTTTTCTTGTGCTTTCTTTTATTTTCGTTTTACTGCAATTGTAAAAGTTTGGGTTTCGTCCCAGCGCCGCGCTTTCACTTTTGATACTTTATCGTAAAATATTAATGCCCCATGGGGACATCGGGCAAACTTTCTTTTTACTTAGGGGGTGGGGGTGGACTTAGAGGGTGAACAATTTAATTTTTTTTTTTTATACGGAAACTATACAAGTGAGAAAATCAATGATGTAGCGTAATGTACAACGACAAACAACTGTAAAAGTTTAACTTTGTGAACTCTAAAAAAGAGAAATTAATTCTAATCGAATTAGGAAGTTTTTGATCTCCACCACCCCATTGGAAGTAGAAGAAGAAGAAGAAGAAGAAGAAGAGGAAGGAAAAAGGGGTGAGTTTTTTTCTTGGGCGCGACACGACTGACATAGATAAATGGTTGTTCGTGTACAAGTACGTAAATAACTTAAAACTTTCTACAGTACGGTTCGTAAAATTGAATTCGCATTATCCGGGGGTGCCGTTTTTCCTGTCACGTTTCGAAAATGCGATAGCACGGCTCGCAGGACTGCACACAGACTGACAATGAAGGCGAACGTCATTAGTTTCAATCAACATATTAATCTCGTTTGCCTTTCCATTTATCCTTCATTATTCTAAAATAAAAATCAAAAAATTCACCTCTATGGATCTAGATATTCAACCTAAGAGAGGCCATTGGTCAAGCACCGTTCCAACCTTCATCTCAAGCAAAAATTTCCTCTTTTCGTGGTTCTGAACGCAACTGCGGCATTGTTAGAAAATTGAGTTACCTCTCATGTAACCAACGTTAATTTGAAGGAAACCTTTTTAATTGAATTCAAGTGTTGTTGCTTTTTCCTTCACTGAGAGATATCGTCAAACAGTTTAGCACGACAAGATTTTGCATCACGACAATGTTTCATTTCATAATGTGATCAGAACTCTTCGGAATTCTCGTGACTCTGAAGTTTTCTATTTTTTTAAAGCATACTCTTGTTGACCAGAAAGTCGTAGAGTTACCCTCATGTTGTGTGCAGAAAAACTGATACAATCTTCTATGTTAGGAGCTAATCTAAAAGAGTTGAATGACCACTGTTGGGTATGT
>JABRWK010000021.1:349581-467414 GCA_013372445.1 Hypothenemus hampei | reverse complement strand
GAGTTACAGCCTTTTAAAATCGCCAAAAATGATGGTTTTCAAAGCAAAATGATGAAATCGGGTCGTTTTTGGCGATTTTAAAAGGCTGTAACTCCCTTATTTGTAGTTCGATTTTGATCAAATTTTCAGAATATATTTAGAAAAATCCACTCTACAAGATTATTAAAAACATATTAAAAATTTCCACCAGGGTTTCTTTCTAAGACCCCCAAAGGACACTCTAAAAATGAACTTTTCATAAATTACTCGGACACATAAACTCATTGTCAATTTTGACTTGAATTTTCATTATATAAAATTTGAACAAAATCAATTAAAAATTACAGATAACACAATTTTTTTTCGGCTGTCGATCTACTTTTGTCCAGTACTATATGTTTGTGAAAACCATGCAACATCATTTTATGTTCTTAAACATTAATATTTATTAAAGTTGTAGGCTAAATTTTTTCAGATTTGAGCTCTTCCAAGTATTTGTACAAAGAGACTTGACTATTCGAAACGGACATCTGTTCGGATTCTTTAGATTGGATCCTTTGTTGTTTAGGAGACACTGAAAAATAGTTAAGCATCTCATCTTCAATTTTTGTATCTAGAGCTTGGCCAGAGTTTAGTAGTTTCTCAAGTATTTCATAGACATTATTCGGAGGTTTTTTCTTGTTATTTTTCAGTCCGACTGTGTAAATTTCTTTTTTCATGGTCATGTCAGAATTCGCAACTTCTTTTCTTCTTAGAACCACTGTTTTCTTTGGAGAGGTTTCTTTGTTAATGTAATTTTTAATTTCAATTTTCTTAATATGCGGTTCTTTCTTCACTTTGTTATTTACCATAGTTTGAGTTCTGTCCGCCCTTTCGCTACAACGTTTAGGCAAACCACTAAAAGTTTTAATTTGATTTGATGATTTGAATTTAATTTGATTCAATTGTGATTGCAATTCCTCGTTTCTCTTTTCAATTTCAATCCTTTTATGAATTTCCTTTCGTAATTTATCGTTCAATGCTAATACCTGCTTCTTAGTGTCTGTCAGGTTGTTCAATTTCAGTGGTTGTTTTTGAATTACTTCAACAGTTTTAGTTTTGCGTAGAGAAGGGTCCCAAGTTACACCACTTAACTTCGACGCAGCATGTTTCACTGGTGCCGATTGTGTTTTATGAATATTACGTGTAATATGACTGCCAAAGGATGCTTTGGATGTTGCGGAATAGATTGAGGACCAGGTAAGGGTAACCGCGGAGGCGCCCCATTGAAATTCTGCGGGTGTTCCATATTGTTGTCTTTCTTTCAAAATTTGAAGAACTTTTTCAACGGTCGATAAGCTGAGCAATTCGTTTTGACGTAAGTCAACGATTTCTAAGGTTTTGTTGTATTCCACAATGTCAATGATGCGGTTGGCGCTGTTCTCGGACAAGCCGCACTTTTGCAAATCCAAAGCTTTCACCCAAAGATCGTCTTCGAGTTCGTCCAGGATAAAATTCAGACCAGTATCTCCAAAATACGCATTGCAGTTGATTGTGATCCGTTTGATTCCCCGCATTTTTCCTGCATCTGGATTTTCATAACGCAAAGAGTGGTGCCAGCTCTCACAATATCTATTTATTTGTTGATATTTAATGAGTTTGCCTAAATGCTCGCCACTCGCTGGTGATAGATTGCATCCAGTCAAATTTAGCACTTCGATATTTGGAGTAAAACGTAGATAGGAACATACTAATTGACATCCCGAGTCTTGAATGCTGCAGTTAGAAAACGAAAGGGTTTTCAATGTATTATTCTTTTTGAGTGCTTGTAAAAGTGGTTCTAAATATTGCATAAACAGCGGTAACCCATCTAATTCCAGGTATGTAAGTACTTGCGTGCATCTCAATGAATGAGACATGGATTTTAGCAGTTGTTTTAAAATGTACGCGGTCCAAATACTTCCGTATTTTCTTTTAATGTTTTTAGCTTTCTCTTTGGTATCAACTTCGTGTAAAAACTGACAGTTACCAATTCGACTGCGCACAGTAATGACGTGAAGACTAGCATCTTGACGAAGCGCGCTGAGAAGAGGAGTCCATTCCTCAACTTTCAAACGATCCGCGACAAAATCCAATACAGTTTGACATTTGGGTTTGGCCGGTTTTACTGCAGTTGATGGATTTATGTTTAAACGCCTACATAGTTCGGTGTACCATACGTAAAACACACTGACTGGCTTCGGATTGGTTTTGGTGATCGCCGACAATTTAGTTCTATCCATCAGTCCTTCTTTATTTTAAAAAAAATAATATTTAAATAAGATTTTTTTAAATCTAAAATTGACAAAACAAAAAGAAAACTCGAGTGACAGTCGCGTTGATTGTTCGAGTTCAACACAAAAAGGTAAAACTCAGGTGGGACCCTGTTGTTTTCTCATAATTGTTCGTTTTTTGCTTTTCTTCGTTACGAACTACCCTTTATTCCCATAAGAATTTTGCTTGGCCTCCCCCAGACATATTAGACAGCTTTTATAGGCCGTAAATAAGTTTTTTCCGCCACGTTAAGCCCTGGAATACGTGGCCAAGACTTCCAACGGAGGTTCGACGGTATGTCACGTGTGCTTTCGTCCATAAATAACCCCAACCGGTTTACGGCTGGTGGGACTATCGACGGAACGAAAATAAAATTTAATGCAATAACCATGTCAGGAAGTAAATTTTTCTTTAAATTTTAGGACAAATATGAGGACACTTGTATATTTACTCATTATTACTTACGTAACGGCCCAAAACGATGAGCAGCTTGAGAAGAAAGTGTGTCGGGAACGAGAGAGACTCATTGCTTCTGATAAAGAGGATTTTTATGCTTTAGTAGATGTCATCGAAAGGCAAAATTTAGTACTTAGATGTAGATTTTGTAAAGAGGAACCTTCTACAAGGCCTAAAAAATTGGTTTAAAGTGGATCACATAGGTGTGAGTGAACCACATGAAGTTAAGGTAGATTTAAAACTATGCTTTCAAATGTAAATATTTTCCATAATTTAATAGAGGTATATTTTAGTTAGACATAGATAATGACATTAATCGAAACCGCATCTCAGTGAATCACAAACACAGTTTATTGATTCGAAACTTTTCCATTGAAGACGTTGGCTTTTATTATTGCATTCATTACGAAGATAAAACTAACAATGAAAAGTTTAATTTTCTGGTGGATATAGTGTTCCCAGAAAAGCAAATACCCGTAGAAAAAGGTAATTAAAAGTAGAATTTTCAACAAAAATCTAAAGAAAGATTTTCTAGGAAGTATAACTGACTGGTCAAGATACCATGACGATTATTTCTCTCCAGTAAACTTACTTTTTAACAGTTCGACAGCTCCAGAGTTTGTCTACTTCAGAAATGTTTTAAAAGTCAATGCTGAACTAGTTACGCAATGGGATCCCTGGACTGCATGTCAAGCTTGCAATCGTCCGGCAGGTGAAGCTGTAATGAAAAGAACTGGCTCATGCAAGTAAGTATATTCTGAAGTATAAATTTAATTTCAAATTTCAATTTAGAATAAAGTTGACATCGTTTGGAAACCATGGAAGAAATTTGACACCTGATAAAGTGTATTTACTTAACGCCCCAGCGATTTCTTGCAAATCAGAGAAGTTATTTCACATTTTTCCTATGATTAGTAACTATACTAGGGCCATTCCAGATTTCGTTTTGCAAGATAAATGCATTGCCACTTGTAATCCTGATAGTGAAGGAATAAATAAAGGTAAAATATCCAATTGAACTTTAGCAAACTAACAGAATATTTTCAGGATGGAAAGTTGGAAAGAAAAAGGATTTAAGTATCGAAAGCACTCCGTATTAGAGGAAGGTTCCCATTTGATATTTATCTGTCCGGAATCGACTTTGAATAATAAGGTTGTCTGGAAAAAGAACGGTCATACTTTAAAAATTGGCGACAATTCTAATCCTCATGTGATCGTTGACACTTTCAATACTTTATATTTGATCGAAGTTACAAAATTTGTTGCTGGAAACTATACTTGTTACGTAGACAACATCCAAATGGAGCAAATAATTGTGTTTGTTTACACCAAGTCCAAGTTTCTTACTAATGAGTTGCTAAGATATTTGATATATTTAGGTTTCATTCTGTTTCTTTCTTCGTTTTGTTATTGTGCTGGATTAATTATTACTTGGCGAAGAAGACATTTGTTTAAAACTTACAAGGAATTACAAGACGAACAAGCGAAAAAAGACTACGATGAACTAGAAAATCTTATTTAAAAAAAAAATGAAATTTTAGACTTTCATTAACAAATGTGAAAAGAGATCTTGGTTACACAATCCTAATATAAATGTACTATCACTTGGCACGATCGTTCGTATTTTAAAAGCTTTCAATAAGGAAAACCTAGAAAATTTCCGTGGACGTAACGGGGCACAAAAAGAAATGCTTATCCAGGTCAACGGTATCCAGTCACGTCCAGTTTTTCAAGTAAAGTGCTAAAAGAATGGGCCAACGATAAAGATAAGCTTCGACAACAAGGGTGCCCAGACCAAGAAAACTGATTTTCCAGTTACCTATAGTATTATCAGTTAGTTTTTCAGTTTATTTTCTTATTTGTATTGTTTCATTAAATATGTTATATTTAAAAATTCTCGAACTATGGAGAAAATAATTTAAACACCCGAAATAAAATGAAGAAATCGTATAAACATGACACAGAAACAGGGAACTGGAATCACTGCAAATCCCACAAGCTTTAACCTCGCAGCCTGTCACCTTTTGACATCCCCATTTCCCTTTCGCACCAACATTTTCAAGCTCTGCATGTTTCCATTTGGAACGAGACGTCCTGTCGACTGTCACTCATTCTCTTTACAACGCTTCATGGTTAATTTTTCCGTTTCTAATGTTATTCCTTTTGTTAATTTCATGTAGGCGATTATTTAATAAGATTTACGAGTAACTATGCTTGAAACCCTGTTGTTTCTTGATTATGACATCGATAAGAATTTAAATTAAAAATGATCCATCTTTTTTCTCTTTCTATTGATCTCTCTTTCTCTCTCACTCTCTTTCTCTGACGAAACAAAAATTGTGTAGGAAGAAGATTGGCCTGGGAAATGAAATAATTGCATTGGGACGATGGTGGTGTCTCTAAAAGTTTCTCGGTGTATGATAATTTTGTTACTCGAAGAATGATATTAAGAAGGACTATGTTGAAAAGAATTTCAATATTGCAATTTTCGAAGACTCATTACCTTATCTCACCCCATTTGGCTCGTATTTCAATAGAAAATTAAAAATAAACAATTGTAAGAAGAAAAAAATAAAATTCCAATCCTGGGCTTTTTATTGGTATTTGGATTTAATGAAGCTCTTGTATTGCTGAACTATAGATAGAATATATGCATATCCCATGAATGTGAATCCATTCTGTGTGACGGCTGATGACTCGAAGTTATCGGAAAACCCTGTTAGCATTAATTATCCCAACAATTCTCCTGATCCCATAAGGCTAGTGTAAAGCCGAGCGTCGAACCAAATAATCCAATAGTGCCCCTATTCCATTGGGAACATAATTCGGATGCAGGAAAGCCAGAGGTGAGGTGACCGTTTCAAATACCTTTTAATAAATGCATCTACTCTACCTGAAATTCCATTTTCCGAATAACTCAGGGCATTTCAATTTTTAAATTTCTGGTTTATTTTGTGTTTGTATATGAGTGTGTGTCAGCGTATGTTTGTGGTTTAAGAAAACCAGAAATGGGAATGGGAGATGAGGTGTTGAGTTGAAAACCTTTCTTTTATTCATTAAGAGCATTTCCTCTCAGAAAAATGTAGTGACATTTTTTTCTATAGTAGGTCCCGAATCTAAGCGCCTTTTCATGTTTCATGGTTATTGGAGCCATGTTTCGGTGATAAAAGACTCAAACAGCGGAAACTTATTTACCTGTTCTGCTTTTTTTTGCAGGGTAAAGTCCCATTTCCTTCCAACATAAGCCTATAATTTGAAACTTTTTCTTTATTTTAGGTGTTATTTGTTCTACGAAAAATGTGTTTCTCGATTGAATCTAAAATTGATTTCCATATAAAACACTGGAAAATTTGAATTTAAATCCAGATAAAAAAAAATATACACACATACAAAGCAATGTGGTGTAATTTTGCGGAATATTTGTCCGCGCCACTCGATTCAAGGGAATCAAACGTTTATTTGTGCAATTTAAATTATCCACACATGATTTAAGAAAGATTGAAAATCCAGTCGGGCGTTTTGGAAGAAACGCCATTGCTGCTGACAGACCTTTTCACGTTTTCCTCTGTCATGAATATCGTTCACAAAATCGTTTAAAAATAGAATTTTTATTAGCAAAAAAACAATACTTACAACCGATCCGAACAATCCTACGTATTTTTCCTGCTTCAATCTTTTTCCAATTTTCCCAAGGAATCCGTCCCATATATCATCTTATTTTGTCTCATTTTCGCTTAACGTTGTTAGAAAATAATTCTGACCACGTAACTTAATACGTCGACCATTACGTCGAAAATCGACCGAAAAATCCAACGACGATAGTCTGGAATTGGGAATGAAGGAAGGAAGGGATCTCTTCTCGTTTCTCGATGAACTTCTGTTATCTTGATCTTGATTGATTTCCCATTCCTGTTCTAATAAACTCTTAATAGGCTTCAACTTAAAATATTGACGTAGTTTAGAAACTGTAATTGGATTTACTTTATTGCTTTACTTCTACATAACTAATAAATTAACGATAAGAAAAATTATAGTTTTTATATATTATAGGGCTCCATTCGGTCTGTTTTATATATGTTTTCCTATACTTTGAACAACATTTTACAGAAAACTTTAACATTTGTAACTTTCCATGCGTTGATCGAACTCAAATTAAATGTTTTTAAACATACATGTATTATTTATTTATTAAAAAATGCGGTAGTGTACATAAAAGACGGTAATTAATGAAAATGAAAATAAATAATCCAGTTCAAGTTCAAGTTTGTTGTCGACAATGAAGCACGTTTATTGTTCGGAAGTAATAATCCGACTAGATCATTGACTTTTCCTCTATATAAATCAACTAACTATCCGAGGAAAACATTCATTTTCGTTAAACTCTTCCCCTAAATCGTTCAATCTCTTTCCAGCATGTTTCCACTTGGTTTAATATTGTGTTTGATTTATTCTGTAAGTATTCCTAAATTTTTTAAAAAATTAAATAATACTAAAACTTACAAACTTACAGTTAGGAAGCGCATGTGTCATTGACATGTCATCACCAACTTACGTTGGTCAACCAGCTTGTGGTGCCATTCAACCAAAACTTGTAGCCGTTGAATCTCCTCCACCGTGCTTGTGCAAGCCAGCTGTCGTAAATCCGAAACTTGCACTTTATCAGAAGTTTCCTTTACTGTATAAAATTCGTGCCAAAAAATGTGATTTGCTCTGCGGAAATTTGAGCGAACTGAAACCATGTGCACCACTCCCAATACCAGCTCCTTGTGCTCCAGCACCAATTGTAGAGCTTCCTAGTAAATGTTCTACATGTTCAGCACCTGCATCGGTTATTTCTCCTGCAATTTTAGCATCACTTCTTGCTCTGCAACAACCTCAACTACAACTTGCTGAAAGTTGTCCATGTTGTTCACAGTAAATGTACATATTTTTTTAGAAATAATAATAAATGTTAGTTTTATTTATTAAATGTAGTTTTTCATTTAATGTGTTTGTTGGAAAATATAATTTATGGGCATAGAGAGGGGACTGGTAAGTTAAACAACAAAATTTACACGATGACCAGTCATAAAAATAGAATCAGAACATTCAATTTGAAGAAGTCAACCCCTTTAAAGCCGTCGCGCCATGCTCGATGGGGTCGCAAACACAATGAATCATTATTTCCTATTATTTTGATGAATCATGAATTAGCGATGGCAAATTTTATGTCAGGTCGTTGATGGCAAATTATAGTTTATGTCGGTTTTAATTATTAGAACGTTCTCAACGAAATAGTAGACGCGTTTCATGTCCTTTTACTAAAGGGGTTGTTAAAATTTTAATTAATTCTAGTGGTTGATTACGAGTCTCTTATTTAACATTAAATAACGTATAAAACTGAAATTTTATTGCTTCTTTGGGGGTTCGATTTGCATTTTAAATTAAAATGATTTTTGCCATAGAAAGTCCTATGTTAATGCTGACATTTTCGTGACAATGGTTTTGCGAAAGAAAGTTCGGTCGTAATGCACAATTTGCAGACAATTAATTTTATTTACGTCTAGGTTCGCATTAAAATTCACAAACAGTAGCAAAATAACGAGCCCCCTTACATTTTCTTTTCCCCTCCTCGTTACAGTGGATTTTGGCCACGCGAAAGGCATATTCTCACGTAAGCCCATTGGATAATAATATGTCAAAATACATGGGGGTCGGTTATTTTTAGGTATAAATTAAGGGAAACAGCACGTAAAGTCCAATTGCCATTTATCAAAAATATTTAAAAAAAAAATCCACTACAAACAGAATTGAATTTTCATCTATGTCTCTGCATATAATAGAGGCTTAATGGTTTTGCCCCAATCAGCTCGTTTGCCGCGCCTCGCAGTCTGGGCTTCCCAATAGTTTATTACTATGTCAAATTCCTAATACTAGACCTGTGCATTGCTATCTGGCCCGTAGTTATTTATGCGGATATACAAATTGCGAAATTGCATATTAAGCTTATTGGGCTATAAAGGAGAATCTGTCGGAAGTTCCACTATTATTACGTAGTTTAGTTAAATTCCAGTTATATGCTATTACATTTCTACTATTCTTAGTATTTGTACTAATTTAGAGTGAGTGTCATCAAATCAGCTTTATTCTATGAATACGGAAAGATAAAAGTGCAAAAGGCCTTGGGCACGTCCTCTAAGGATTTACTTTTATAGAACAACTAACAGGCTCGGGTGCGAGTTCGCACCCGAGCCGCATATTGAACGACTTTCTTAATGGAAATATACATGAGGATATAAAAACCCTCGGCTAAGATTGCCTTCCATTTACAAATCAGCTTTGACCTAAATTAAAGTTTAAGCCTGTTTTATGACTTGAAGATTCGAAAATTCGAAGAGAAATGAGTCTGTTTATTGCAAATAAACAAAATAGTGTACGTTGATGTTGATTGTTAAATGTCACGAGGATTTGTCATTGCTTGATGTTGTATTAGATCACTATTAACTTTAGTATAATGAAATAAAATGTGTTTCCTCCTATTGTACTAATCTTTATATCTGTTCTGATAAAGCTGACTAGGCTAGATTTTTTTTCTTGATGCGAAACACGCAATTAAAACGTATTAAATTAAACCATAATATGTTAAAAATTTGTAAGTTTATTTAAGAACACGTCCCGAACGTGTACAATTGCATGTTATTTCTATGGACATTTGCAAACGTTGACACGATATTCACCTATAAAATATATAAACATGGTAATTGTAGTGACCGTGGTTTTGTAAACTTTATGCCCGTTCAATAAAACTTGTCTAAACGAAGAAAACAACATTAAATTAAAGGGATTCGAGTGGGCGTCGATCTGTTTTTCATATACAGAATTTCGCGTTATCGGTTGGTGTTCCAAGGGATTTATACAGTTGTTAAATAGTTTAGGAGACACTCGAGGGAAATTTTCAAATGCATAATTTCCTAATATTTAAATTAACAAACATAGAAATGGTGTAGTCAACAAATAAACAATAGCATGATACTAATAATAAATTAATCAAAATTGTATTCAATAGTGGTAGGTAGTTCTCTAACAGCAATGACTTCCCCTAGAATGGGTTGAAAGTCTGAGTAGTCGTTGCCGGCGTAGTCGACGCCAGCCGCCGCGGCGCCGTGCCAAGGCGTCGTCTCATTGCGTGCCTTAATGTCACTCATTTTCAGTCTTCATTGCGGAGTGACGCCCACTGCAGGTACGGTTGCATTGCAGGCATTAATATAATTCTAACAAACTATAGCTTTGTTTTGAAGGTCAACAGGAAGCACTGCTTTTTTTCATTTAGAAAAATAATACCAAATGAGATTAGGCAACTACATATTCATTACACAGCGTAATCTTGAAATGGCACAAACCATTTTCAATTAAATAAAATGCCACCACATATACACTTCTGTCACATAAAACGAACCCACTTTCATTCGAAAATGTTTTTTAAGTGTTATTTAACGATTCCAGAGACATAATATGGCAAACACGCGTTATAGTGGAGGCCCCATAAAATACAAAAAGTTATGGGTTTTGAAATGATATCGAACCGGGGAGGTTCGGGACGGGGTTGGACGTTTCCTTCACGGAATTCACCCCTTTTTATTTCCAGCTCTATGTTTGCCAACCCCCGCGGAATATGTAAACAGGGTATGCAATAAAATTTCATTTTTATTGAAATTGAAGGAGTAGTGGCTGTAGTGGCAGCGAGATACTTTACTAATACGCCCCTAGGGGACAAATAATTACTTACTTTTATGGCTGTTGGTGAATAAAAATTTCAAAATAGACTTGAATATTTTGTGGAAAATAATTTTTATGAATTAAAATGTAAACAATGGACATGCTGTAGTTGAAAAGATTTATCAATAATTGTCTATCAGTTTCCGGACGATTAATTTCAAAATTTCAAAAACGTTTCCAGAAAACTTACATCCTAAAGAGTTGTAAATCAATCAACTGGTATGACTTTGAGAATATTTAAAAGAGTATGAGAAGGCAAGTAGGATTGTGGCAGGTAGGGCGTCTCGACGCCCGGCTGGCAGGCGCCCTTTTTACTGCAAATTCTGGTCGATCGGGAACTTCTGCGACCGACTAGCGTGCCGACCCTTTGTTAGGGCAAGCAAGCAGTAGTTTCACCCCCATTCATTCGAAAATAAATTATTTTCTCAGCAACAATCAATTTTTTGCTCATTAAATGATAAAAGCTTCGTAAATTTGTCTAATGGAGAATTGCACCTCCCTCCCCTCCATTAAGAAACGCACAACAAATTGTCGCCTAAATAACTAGAAAAGTTTTATCCCGGAACCTATAAACTGTCGCTAATGTAGAGGTGTAAGGTGCAAAATATTTGTGCAATTCGAGGAAACGGCAACTCTCGTAGAATAGTTTGGCTTAAACTTTCGAGACTTATGTTAACTGTTTCTGCAAATTCTATTAAAACCGAAATTATCCTCGTTGTGCAAGTTTCCTCATTCGTTTCCGCTATCTTTGTGAAGTCAGGTTTAGGTAGTTCTTGACTTCGTTAAACGTTTATTGTATGTAAAACTTGCCTTTACAGATAACAATGAATTTTTTTCAATAGGAAATTGAAAAAATTCACATTACATGTATGTAATAGAAGTATTATTGCCGAAATTGACATTTTTTTCTTTTTGACATTGCCAGTTATATTTTTTTTAAAATCGTTTTCAACTCAACAAACCATGTACAAAGGAGACGATCGTTCCAATGAAAGAAAACGAAAAGCGCGAAATACATCAACCTCTTCTATTTCACTTTGCAGCGAATTCGATAGTTCGGAAATTAAAGATTCTGTTGAAAAAGTTGTGAAGCGGGAACATTGCAGAAATATGTTCAAACAAAATAATCATTTAAGTAGGTACTATAGATCAAGACTTTTTCAAATATTTTAAGGAGGCCTTTTAGAAAAACAGGATTCTTTATCCGATTCAGATTTTGAAGTAGAAAAGTGTCCAATATGCCTTAAAGCGCTAAAGTCTCAAACTTTTTGCGTTACAGATAGTTGCGACTATCACACTTTCTGTCTCGACTGTCTGGAAACATGGAGTAAAAACAAATCGATATGTCCAGTTGATCGGAAAGAGTTTAAATCGATTTTGGTTCTGGATGTCAAGGGCAAGATTATCAAACAAATTGCTATCAAAGCACCCCAATCTGATAATTCATCAAGTAAGCCTTCACAACTAATGACAACATATTTTGTGTGTGCTGTAATCCTATTGAAATTTCAAAAGACCCGTATAATTTTGGTTTTATCGCGTCTCTTTCCAAAGATCCATCTGATACTTCCATGTGTATGAATTGCGGACTAGTCAACAACACAGATTCTCTGTCGATCTGCGCAGGATGTCAAATAACGAACCACATATTGCAGCAATTGCCTCTTGTAAGCAATTGGTGATAATATTCCATCTACGTGGTGGTGCGAGGATTGCTGGTACCACTACAATCACTGAATAAATTTTCTTCTTTTACTTGTATGTTTCAAATTTCTACATACATATTTATTTTGATGAAACGTGTTGTAAATTGAGTTTTCTTGACGTCACACCGCACCTAATTTCAATGCGAGTCAAGCACTGGAAGAGCGAGTCGCAGATGCGACGTCCAATAACGAAACGGAGACGCTTGCGTCTTGTCCTTCTTGTATTTTCATTCCCCCTCGCGAATGTTTTCAGAAGAAGCAAAAGGTATTAAGGACCCAGCCGACACAGCTGAAAAGAATAATGATTGTTAATTTTCATTTCGTTCTTATACTGGAGTACGTGCCGAGAAAGTTGAATGGCGAGATACTTGTGTCGCAGCCAGTTTTTTCAACTTCACTCCACTCTTCGTTAATATTAGTTGGTAAGGGTGAAATACTTGAATAACCGAGATGTCGGCTCCTTAAAAATATTATTAAATTAAGGCAATTTCTTCATACCTACTACTTGATTTTCAAGGTTTCCTAAAAAGCAATTACTTAATGTTAGCAATGCGTCCCGAATACTTAATTTACTGGATCCCGCAAATTATTTATCGAAACTAATACATCTTGCATGGCAACGTTATTTCCCTTTTAATCGGGCTGACTCATGGAGCTAGGAGTTATATTGTTTGCCGAACTGCGATAAAGTTTTATTGCTGAATTTCGTGCAAATTTTTCCGTTAACTACCGCATTAGCTAAAGTTTTTACCGTTCGCCCCCGGTCCCTGGAGATTTTACTGCCAACTTCTTTCGGGTTAGTTTGCGGTTTTAATCAATGTATGTTTTTCAAAGTTTCTCCGTTCAAAAATTATTCACTTGGTTTGGATAATGAAAACTCTTTTTACGGTTTATCGTTCTGTTTGTACAATCCAATAAACGAGTAAAATTTAACGAAAATCTTTAGATTTCTGCTTATGATGACCCTTTCTAACTAGCAGTTTGAAGTTTACGGTTTAGCAATTTAAAATTTCTTGATACATTGGTGAACTTTATATTAATTTTACCACCGGTCATTACAAACTTTGACCAGTTAGTTTGACCGGTTAAATAAAAGTTTGAATGACGTAAATATTTTCCACAAAGTGTCCTCACTCTATAGAACGGCATTATTTTCAACACATACATATATGTATGTAGGTATACTAGTATGTTTGTAAACTATATCTTGCTGCATATGTGTACACATGTCTCGGAAACTTGAAGCTGAATGGAGTCTTAAAATTGAAATTTTCAGACTGTACATATATTTATAAACAATTTATTATCCGAAAACGGCCATAATTTAAAATAAATATTATTTTAACCTTTTTATAGGCCAAAATAAAATTTATTAACAACTGAACTAAACTGTAAATCACTAAAAATTTACATAAAAGCATTCCAACGAGTTTTATTATTCAAATGCGGCAGCTTTATAAATGGAATTGTTAATGTGAGTTTTAATATATCAACGAGACTCTTGTAGTTTTGAACCCAATATCAATAATTTAGCGAACTGAGATATTCAAATGAAAAGTGAACGAGCCCCATAAAAGCCATTAGAGTGCTCAAAGACACACTTTGAATGTAATTGAGAAGCAGGGATCATGATGATCTTGGCTGTAGGCCAATTGGCAAATATGTTTTGGGATATTGGCCAAGATGACTGGGTGGATTTTCGCCCTATTCACAGACTCATTTAAGATTGTATTTAGATGAAAACAGAAACGATTGTTTGTTATCATACTCGTTGTTGAACGAAACTAAGAGACTCAAAATCCAGTCCAAAATCTAGTTCCTGATTTATTTATGACTTATTGCATAACCTCAGGCTTTCAAATATTAATTAAATTGAAAAAGCAAAACACTGTGTTGATTTATAATCGTCCCTCGAAATTAATTGCCGCGAAACTTTCTTGCGACTTTCCGCGATTCCATTTTAGAAAATTTTGTTTCGTATTTCGACTTGATTTATGGCCCCTCCGATTCGTATTTTATGCCAAGTAACCGAGGCATTTTTCTTGGCCTCCACCCGCCCCCTCTCTACACAAATTATCGTCGATCCACGTGCCATCCTGAAATTTCATTATTTTGTTCAATTGAGAGAACACTCCGTATTTATAAAGTAATAAAATTCCAGTCCGTTTCCTGAAACGGATATCTATAAAACGTAACAACTTGATTCGTCATAAAATATGGACGACAGAAAGTCGAACGTACATATATAGAAAATTTATGACTCAGCCTTTTGGACCATTTACATAATGCCACATTACATATGGCTCTCCAGAATCAATAGAACCTACAGTATGAAATATAAACTTGGCCACTAAAATTTATATATACGATTCAGCTTCTACAATGCAACTTTTCCATTTTTATACATGGAATGACTTAAAGTTGCAACTTATCGAGTGAACCTAAATGGTCGCCAAGATTGGCTAAATGAAAACCTTAGAATAACAAGTATAGGAAAGTAATTGCTTTAAAAAGTTAAGAATCTTTTATTTGTTAATAAGTCTCCAAACCACATCATTAATTGGCAAATCAATACGTAAATATTGACAGCTCTCGGGCCCATTACGTTGTCTCCCCCTTTTTCTAATCAAGTTTGCTTTTATTTCCCTCTTAAGATCCCCCTGGGGTCACTTCGACGGAGGCACAATAAAAATTAGCCCCTCCAGTTATCCTAAATGCCTATACGATAATTCGTTTATTCCAAATGGATATCCGTTTCCACGTATGCGCTCCATTACAGTTACGAAGCTCAATTCGGATTGCAATTTCTTGAAAGGAATCCATTCCAAAATATAGTAGCTGGACAGAATCGGAGGTAATTAGAGAAAAGTTTTCGCATGAAGAAAAAGGAATTTTCTCTCGGTGGGAAATCAAGAAAATCGAATTTAATTGGCGGTTAATCTTATTAAGTAATTTCAGGGTAATAAAAGGAGAAAAGAAAACCTTAATTTTGGGAATTATAGAAATGGGAGTTTCGTAATTAAATAAAAATGTTCTAGTTTGTTAGATTAGTTTGTTTTTTTTATCTTAATTCATTCTTATGATGATTATTTAATTTTTGCTACGAGAACCCGAACTGACGCTGTTTTAGTAGGAAACGAGAGAACTAACGAATTCACAAAATAGCAATAACGTGGGAGGATTGCTGAGAAACATAGACGTGGTCAGAGGTCGACCGCAAACCGCGACAACTTTAGACTCTCTCTAATAAATTAACCAAGCTTGGATCTGGATAAATGAGTGGCACGTAAGTTTCCCCTCTAGGGCTCCACCATCATTTTATGAGTTCACCAGGTTATATAGGAAGTTTGTTGAGAGTTAGCCGCACTTTAGCAATTAAACAAGAATTATCGAACAACCATGTAAATTCTTTTTTAATTATGGTCATTTTTGTAAAGTTTAAATCGCGTAAATCTTCCACATATAAAAAGTCGAAAAGCGAGAAATATAACAAGCCCTCATATTGGTACATTACTGCTCCTCGGAGAAAAACATTTTTATTTGTAGATCTGCTTCGTTCGGGTAAATGGTCGCCATATATTCCCATGACCCTGGCCAAACTGGCAAATGTCCGAACACGAGTTGCAAGTTGCCATCGTGGAATTCACGGACGTGTTTCCCCTGAATTCTCCCTGGAATATTCGTATGTGTATAAGGTCGCAATTCAATCTTGCCATATAATTTTAAAATATCGTCGTCGAATTCGAAATCTAACTGAAAAATAAATTAAGTGGAACTTGGACTGTCGTAAAAAATTAATAAAAATGTGTTTTTGTACGATCAAAACCCATAAATCTATAATCCAACGCATATATCTTGTTCTAACGGTTTCGTTTCAAATTCGTATGCAGGAGGGATACAAATTTATTGCGGGAGTGACTGTTGATTAATTCCTCCCGATTGGATAATAACGATGCCAATCAAGCAGTTTTTGTCACCTTTTAGCGGTGCCTAATAAATTCGGAATAAAAAAAGTTTCACAACAGGAAAACTTATCATTTTTAATTATACCTAGATATTCCATTTTTATTAATAAATGATCCTGTTATCCAGAAATTTCCCGTTTGATACATTGGTCACTTCAACAAATGAAATATATTGCTGTACAGTGTAGGAGTTCTTTCCCCTTGAAGATCGACACTGCAACAACAAAATGACATGCCACAAAACAGAATTGCATGGCATGTTTCTTCATTACGAGAACGCATCGTCTCAAAGGACCTAAGTTTATCCATTATAAGGGAGACCAGAACCTTTTATTATAACCCTCGTATGTAAGGTTGAAATCCATTAATTTAATTTAGATTAGAACAAAAATGATTAATTTTTAGTTCGGTAAGGCATTTCCAATAAACAAGTGAAAGTAAAAAAAAGAAAAGCAATTTGTTCCCTATAAAATAGGCGGGTAGCCTTTTTCTTATTAAAATATTCACGGCTGCCATACACCAGAGAAGAATTCACCGTTTCAAATTGCTCCATACCAGTTGTGCGGTGAAAATTCCTACGATGCATTATTGTAGTAGATACACGGGCCCTTTTTGAAACTGCCGACGTGTACCTTATCCGTGAAACTGTGTTACGGCTTTTCAAAGCGCCACTTCAAAATATTTTTCCTAGAAACAGGAAATTAAATTTTTGATATACGATATCTAAACGACTTTTACGGCTAAGCGTGGGATTGTTAAAAATTAAATATTAGTTTTTTTTTGGTTGTGGCTGTATTTAGGAAACGATATCGCGAACGCTTCGATTCGAAACTCAAGTGTTTGAGTTGAAATTGTATTTTGAAAGAGCCCGTTTTTTCCCTTTAGGAAATTTATTAATTTCTGATAAATAATTTCAATTTCAAGTTTCCCAATTGATGCTTGGGTTTCTCGATAAGAGACGTAAAAGATCAGAGCATCATCAAACCCATTAAAAAGTTTGAAAACTTTTTAAGACCCAGGAATAACGTTGATTTCGTGATGTTTTAAATATGTTTTTAACCCTCCAGTATACTTGCCAACCTGAATAACTAATTAAAGTATAATGACGATATGAATATTCAGTTCAGGTGAAACTTTGCTAGATGATTTGGAAAAAAATTGCTCTTTACGAATCTGAACATCTTCTTTTAATAAAGACTAACGTGAAGTAAAATTTTAATTTCTGTTATATTTAATAAATAAAAATTAATATTTAAAACCGTGTCCATTAAAATAATATGAAAATACGATGGGTGACAAACTCCTTGCGTTGACACAGGCCCCTCATTTTCTTAAATTACACGTGGCTTTGTTTCAGGGTGCGTGCACAAATCTTCTGGAAAGCAATTTCGACCACGAAGGGGAAAAAGGATACCGTTTTTCGAGGTGATAAAGATTCATTACGTTTCAGCGAATACACGCCAAAAATTCACCTTATTTCGCTACCGGAGCCCCGACCTTAGCTCATTATCTTTGGAGTTCTAGCGTTCGCAATGAGCGGATTCTTGCTTTTGCCATTAAGTTCGTTTTTTTTCGCTTTCCCAGAGAACATAAACAGAAGTAAATGGAGAGTTATGCGGAATAATGAAATGAAAATACGTTTTAAGTATTTTTCAACGTGAACAAAAGCTATTAAATTGTTTTGAACAAAATAATTTTACGTTTTGTTTCACTTCTCCAGTATTCTGGATTCCGTTCCACATTATTGTCAGTTACGTTTGTTAGAGAAGAAGAATGTTAGAGAAGAGAAATTAAGGTTAGATAGGAAAAGCAGACAGGCGTAGTGGCATGAAGTGTTTGGTATTCTGTTTGTTGAGATTTCAAATAAATTCTTAGTTCTGGTTCATTGAAAAATGGTGACTTTAATTTTCATTCAAATGGTTACGAGTCCAGTTAGTCCCGATCAATAAAATAAATAGGACTAATTTGTTGTAGTAATTTGGATTTTGAAATGAAGTCAAATTTTTAAATCGGCAGCTTTAGAAACATCAAATCAATTTAATAATTGATGTTTTCGCATCCTAAAGATATGAGTAACAGAACAAAGTGAAGATGTAGTTGAATTGGATATTCCAGAAAAAGTAATTGTCGCAAATAGGAGATATGCTTTTTTGACAAAAATGTCAAAGCTTAGAACATTGTAGCCCAAGGTGTTCCGCTAGATAAACCCCACTTTTCTTTAATACCAATTAATAAAATTAATTAAATGTATTAATGAGTGGAGTTTATCTATTGTGTTTCGGACAAACAACAGTCTTAGATCTCTTGATGAAGAATTAAAATTCTTATCAAAATAAGTTTTGAAAAGAAAAGGAAACAAACGACCCGGGGTTGTTACTAAAGAAAAAAGGATGATCTGTGGCATCAGAGGTTGGGACATGTTGAAAACGAAGCTTTAACGCAACTTGGATGCGAGTTTCCAAAAGGGATATATGAATCTTGTGTGGAAGGAAAAGTCATGCGATGTATTCTGAAAAATGAATATAAAAGCAATACTATTGGCAAACTTGTTTATAGCGACGTGTGGCCTCATAACACCTTTATCATTTGATGATGACAAGTATTTTCATTGTATATGGTCGAGGCAAAACAAACTTCAATGCACTCCGTCTAACCAACCTAAGAATAATACTGCAAGACAAATTTACTACCCAATCGTTCCCGTAAAAGGCAATTTTTGTCGATGTCGATAATCAAACGGATATTGTCGGCTTTGATTCCACCGGCATAATGTTCAGTCCAAAAATGAAAATTATTTTTCGTTTTAATGTTGATATTATCGAATTTAAATATTCATCATTGCCAAGTCGAATGTTTAAATTTTATTAAAATAATAATATTGTAACGAACTAATGAATTTGTAATCTATACTTGCGTTAGCAACGCCACCCACCCCTACCGTCACTAAAAATAATGACGTGCATTTGAGTTTATTTTGTCCCGACTTTAAACGATTTTTCTCATTTCGTGGTGATTAAAAATTTGAAAAATAAAGGCGATATTGAACAAAATTTGATTGACTTTGTAAGAATGATGAAGACTCAATATGGTGTTAACGTTAAACGTTTGCGATTGAATAATAGAGGAGAGTTTAGTTCAAACAACTTTAATCATTTAATCATTTGACCATGAAAAAAGAAATTAGAATTGAATATACTGCTGCATATAATCCTTAATCTGATGATAAATCCGAAACAATGAATGGAATATTATTAAATATGATTAGAACAAAGATTATAAACTCCAAAGTTCTCAAATTATTGTGGAACGAGGCTCTAAAGAGCTCGGCATACGGATAGAATCGGACACCAACAAATGTTCTTCAAAAAGGGAGAACACCATTATTAAAGCATGGGAGAAATAATATTTCTAAGTTATAATTTTTGGTTTTCTTGGTATGTAGTGATGTAAAAGGAAAATAAAATAAAATCAAACGGAGAAAAGCTAGATATTGTGGTGGTGGATATCGACTATGGTTCCCAGAGAATGAGAAAATTATAAAATCCGGAGATGTTCATTTTGACGAGAACATTATGGAATGTAAAACCGGGAAGAAGAATATTTTAACTGAAGGTAAATATAAAAAGTATTAACAAGAGTGGAAAGATGAAGAAATAGAAAATTTTAGTGAAAAAGAATGAGCAAAAATCATTGAAAAGCTTATTAATAATGATCAAAAAGAAGAAATGCAAGCAAAAGTAGAACATATTTGTAGAATATCAAATTTACTACGAACTATACACAACATATTGTTTATTAACGGAAACTGTCCATGAAACCAAAACGTACAATGAAATGGTCAAGTGTCATGTGATTGGTTTTGTACGAACAGAGAGTGAGTGGAACTCTCATGACATGTAAAACATTTGGACATTGCCGGGTTACCTAAACATAGAAGAGCGGTAGAAACTTAATGTTTGAAAAGCAAATCGAAGTTTAATACCATTGAATTGTGATTTCAAATTTTCAATTTTCCTTAAACTGTTTTTTGTTGTTATTATTTTTCCTATGGCTTTGTCCATCATATTTATTAAAACAGTAAAGCCTGTTTTGATTTGATTTTATTGATTTGAATTTCGTCAAACTAAATAAAGCATTACATACATAGTTTATGAAATGCTCCAAAACGTTGAAACTTATAATTCAAGGCAGTGATGTTAAAACTCGAATTTGAGAAATCAAAATAAGATTAAAAAAGAAACTTCTGTCTTGTGTTATTTTTTATTGATACGGTAATAACCGGAACCACCGAAGAAGTAAACAAATTATTAGAAATTCGGCAACAGGAATTTAAAAATAATTTCCACTGTCTCAATATTTTTGGAATAGAAGATATTGATTATTATAAAGAAGGGCTTTTAATGGTTAATCAAACAATGTTTAATCGTTAGAGTAATTTAACAGGGACGAATGTCATACCATTTCTACGCCAACGAAATTAAATTTTAGCCTGGAAGAAGACAAGCTACTCGCATCCGCGTTATCAAAGATTAATACAAAATTTAATGTATTTATCGATGATATTCAGACCTGATATTTGTTACACCGTATTTCAGTTAGGCAGATATTTGAATAAACCAAGAAATCAAGCTTGGGTAACAGCTAAATGGGTACTATGATATTTAAAATTTAAAAACAAACCTGAAATAAAATTTTACAAAAGAGCCATCACAAGTTTCAGGTATGTGTAATGCTGATTGGGGTAGTGTCAAAAAATGGTAGAAAGCAAGTAGTTTTGTGCCATTTTACAGTGGTATTCCTATATCATGATTTTCAAGAAAGCAGAATTGTATTGCTTTGTCAACAATGGAAGCAGAATATATTTCCGCGAGTTCTGCAGCTCAAGAGCTAGTCAATCTCAAAGGGGTGATTTCGGAATTTCAGGATTGTATAAGTGCTACTTTAAGTATCGACAATTTGAGTGCAATTTCATTGATATAGACATTTGAAAATTCCAAGCATAGTAAACACATCAATATTAAGTATCATTTTATAAAAGATTTGTACGCCAAACATGAGTTCATAATTACTAGGTTTGTTCAAACGAAAACACTGTCGATTTACTTACTAAAGACTTGGGTAGGGTGAAATATGAATATTTCAGAAATTATTTGTTAAAGTGCTTCTAAGCAATTGAATGTGGTATTTGGTTTATATATTAAATTGAAGGGGCGTGCTAGAGAAGAGAAATTAAGGTTAGATACAAGCAGACAGACGTAGTCGCATGAAATGTTTGGTATTCTATTTTTGTTCTGCTTTGACTGACTTAAAATAATTTGTTAAATAGATTTGATTCATTGAGTAATCGTAATTTCTAGTTTTCATTCAACAACGTTCGTTTTATTAAGATAATCACAATTAATGTGCGGAAATCTAAACAGCACTTTCCTAGAATAACTTTTAGTCGCCTGAATTTCAGTCGTTTGACGTGTTGCAACTGGAAACCAATGTCGTCGAGAAACTCCAGGCGAAATTTCGTGAATGTTAAATAGTTCATTCTCAATGTTTGAAAAGAAACTTAAAAGAAAGTTCTACATATGTGTTGAAATGGACAGATTTCCATGTATCAGCTGTCTGGTAACTGTTCCTTGTCATTCTCAAGTTTTAGACAGACTAGAATCACTAAAGGCATCTTTATTTCAACAAACAGTTTTGAACTCATCGAACTTGGAAGTGCCTGAATTCTATCGTTTATGCAGTCGCCCTCGGACTAAAATAATTCTATGAAAAAAGATGCATATTCCTACAGGAATTCTGTACATTACAATAAAACTTAATTTACTGTAATGATTCATTCGGTCCAGACCGAAGACTGAAGAAATACCTAACTTATTGAAAAATCAATTTCGGTTAATCAGGAAATACCTCAATTGATTAGAAATAGCTACATTCCGGAACTTGCATATCTAATAACGTATTCCGTCTGAGCCACATCGTCGGGAAGGTATAATCAAAACTCATCAAATTTGCTCAGTGTTGACAATACGGATTACAGTCAACCTGTGTCGAGTTGATAATCTCATCTTAAGGACACGGAAATTTCTGCTTAACTTTGATCATCTTCGGAATGACGGGCCCGCACTGAATTTAAAACAGTCGCGATCGCGTATTCCCGTCAGCCTGCCGACGCCATTATTTTTACTTTATGAAATGCATGAAAGGCTTGAGGGATATTGAAAGCATTCTTCTTTCTAAATTATGTTAGTTTTATGTAAATTTCGTCGACTCTTACAACTTGCCATGTCCCTAAAATATATTGCATTTTTCGTCGTCAGCAAACTATTGGCTTAACTTATTTCGAGTTTGTGACTTTCTTCAAAAATGAACATTTTTTTCATTCTTAAATTTCTTACATTCATATATGTTCATAGATTCTAAAGAAAATTTAAGTTTAATTCCTTAAGAGCTCCTTTCTTTTACTTACTACGAATTTTAATGCTTATCCATTCAATTTGTAGAAGTGCAAACATAAAAGTGAACGAAACTCGAAGAAGATTTTACGGGAGACTAAAATTTCCGCTCGTACTAAAAGCAAAAGGAATTTCAGTTACAACCGCGAAATGACCTTTCTATTGATAGTAAAAAGGAAATGCGAGGAATATTGGACGATTAAAAAGTATTTTCTCGCCTTTTTACGACGCCTCCAAACGTTACTCGCGGTTAATTCCTTAATAAAATGTTGGGAGATGCGATTAATGTTTCAAATTTCGGTTTTGTGGCGCTCAGACAAATTGTCCACAAATATTACTCGAAAGCGAAGCGGGATCCGTAAACTCTGCAAACTGCACTTTAAACCGAAATGTCGCAGACGAGTAAACCTAAGATTTATGTACCAATCTTGTAAATTAATTCGTATCTAATATATTTATACGAAAAACGCCTCCTGTTGACTCATTGTTTGCCTTAGGACAATCCGCAGAACTGAACGACTTGTGCCATATAGAAACTTCTATATAAAAACATTTCTTTGCCATTCAAAGTTCATTTCGCTACATTTATAGAAAAAAAAATACAATTTATAGACAGCAGTTTTAATCAGTGAGTAGTGTCAACTAACGAAGTAGAGAAATCCTGGAAAAAGTTTCGAATACAGAAGAGAATTCGAATTTGGTCAAGAGGCAAAGCTCGGTTTGATAGCACTCGAGGTTCGCCCCAAAACTCGAATCTCCCCCGGTTCTGGAGTGTTCCAGAGCAACATGAAATAATAATTACGTAAGTTTTCGAACGTGGCGTCGCGTCGGCCGCCACTTCAATTCGCTTGTTTATAATCATTTATGCACGTTTAACGGGCGCTTCAGATTTAATCGACATACTCGTTAACTCTAGGTTCACTAATTGTCGACTCTTCAATTTAGCACGTACGATTTAATGCTCACTGATTTTACAGAGTAGTTACTTTCCAGAATTAATTTGTGCCAAAATTATTTGGGTAAAGTTAAAAAACCATAAGAAAATCAATGCCCACACTTCTTATCTATGTACGCAGCATTAAAATTCACTTGATCTGAAATAGATCACAGAAGGTGTATTAGCATGATCCCGCATTACTTAACATATACGTTATCGAAAAGGTATAGCATTAAAATTACAATTAAGAGATCATTCTACAGTTTTTTTATTCCAATTAAAACAAAAATTCCGTACTTGCACAATATGAACAGTCCTAAAATTAAAAATGACATTACTGCATAGAAGTGTACATATATGTAACTGTAGTTATTGTTTTTGTTCTCATATGATGCTTTTAGTTGCCCACTAATTACTTGTCAAGCTTCGGTAAGGTCAGTTCCGGACTCTTCATATTTTAGTAATTATTAAAACGAAATATTGAAGTTTTACAATGTACTATGATTTGTTAAACCATGACAAAATGTTCAAGTCAAAGATTTGGTTACGTTCACACTGTAATGTTGGGAAACGGACATACAGCTTTTAGTTGTCATGAAAAAAGGTATTAATCCTAGTAATATTAAACAGCAGTTAGATGCTACATACAGTGATTATTCCCCTTATCTCTCTAAAATCAATGAATGAACAAAATAGTTTCATTTTAGTCGATGAGACAATTGAAGATGAGCCATAAACAGGTCAATCAGTTGAAGTACTTTCAAAAAAAAACATAAACTGATTGAGTAGACAATGTTGCCAGAATGATATTTGAAGTTGAAATTATCTTTTTGATACTATCATCCTTCACATCCCTAATGATTACCTGTATGTGAATAAAGTAAATGCAAGTTGGGTGTCCTGATTTTTGTTCTTAAAAAAAGCAACGTGTAGCGTCAATTTTAATCATAAGCCATTTTTAAACTGCTGCCATAATAACCAGGGAGCATTTCTTCAATCTATTATTATAGAGGACGAAACCATTATTATTTTGTGCCATGATCCCTTGTCGAAAAAAAAGCTTTGAGAATGAGATTACGAAGACCAGACGAAAAATGGCCAAGGAAGGTTGGTTAGATTAACTGTAGGCGACTGAATCAAACAAGATCATGATAAATAATTTTTCGTAATTCACGCTACATTACGTATCAATTTTAAGAAAACGAGTACTAAAAAATATATAAAAGAAAACTACTACACTCTTTCTGCACAAATTGCGAGATTGCTGAACAGTATTGTTCACCTTCTGCAGGTTAACGGATGGATAGGGGCACTTACAAGGCAACCATTATTTAAGTTGATGTGAAAAATTGTATTTTTGAAGTGTTTACTCACCCACCTGCAACTACTGATGTTCACAAAAATCTCGATTTCGAGAATCTCCTGTCGAAAACATGACAAAACTAAGACGAAACGAATCATTTTTTTTGTCTCATGTCGAAATTTCGTAATTTATTAAGAACGAATTTCAATTAATAGAGATTTCTTTAATAAAAAAAGAATTTTTTATTAAAGAATCGATTATCATTAAAATATTGGGGTCTTATTATGGCAATAACATATAGCAGCAAACTGTAAAACCGTCCTTTCTGATACCATCTAATTTCGCGAAACTCCTTCTTTTTAATCGCTTAGTCTATATTCAGGTTTAAGAAGTTAAGAAAAGATAAGTTATTTTTGATTGTTCGGGCAATGGGGACGTTTAGTTCGTAAAAGATAAAAATTAGAAAGTTGGAAAGTAAAAAGAAACGAAATAGTAATTCTGATAACAAGTTCTTGCGCTGATCATTGTTTCAAGTAGTAATGATCATAATTATGTTGATTTTGAGTCTTACAAAGGCTAGTCCTAAAGATGACAAGAACGAGAGTAGATGAATGACGTTTTTTAGAAGACGAAATTTTTATAATTTTTCATTTGTTTTGTCTTGTGTTTGCCGCTACCTACAGCTTTAATTTGGCCAGCAGCGATTATTATTTATTTTCAAAAGTTAAAAAACAACTTCGAGGAAAAAGTTTCCGAACAATGAAAATATGTAAGCAGTGGTTTTAGTGCATTTAACAGACAAAAGCCCAAAGAACTTTTCCTATCATATTAAAATGTTAGTCTCAAGATTTAAAAAGTGTATCGAAATAGAGGAAAACTATATTGAAAAATAAGTCAATACTACTTTTATTTCTATTTCATCTTGAACAGAGTCAAGCTGGAAACTTTTACCACTTATTCAGGGCCACCTTAACCCTAATAATTTTTAATATATAGTATAGTCCTTGGGCGTCAGGGTTTTTTCGTATGGCAATTTGGCTCACAGAACGACCCTTTCTTTTTTTTGGTCATTGATGTCTATTTCCCAGGAGAACAAGTGTATTTCTAGAAGTGTGCCGATATTCACAAATTTAGGTAGAATCCTGAAATGGATATTATTTTTAATAGCTTACGGGCGCTAAACATCTTAAGACGGCCCTGCGCTTACAACCTATGTTACTTTTCTGGCACGTTCAGTTCTTTGGAGTTGCTGCAACAATTTAGCCTTACATACTTATAATGATTGCAATAAAATCAATTCTAAGCAAATCCAAATGTTATTCTTTTGATATGTGCTGACCAACTTCTTTTCTAACCTATTAACTTTCTGAAATCCCAAAAAAGTAAATAAATCATAACGTAAGTCTATTTTAATTCGGAATAAGTCCTTAGTTGGGTAAACAAGGAGTCGTTTTAGGACGAGACGGTTCATAAATCTTTTCTTCGGAACACAATGAATTCTGCCTACATATCCATAACGGGAATACGAAAACAATGTTGCGGGAGACCCAACCAATATCTCATTGTGTCCTTACTGAGACTTAGGAGCTGCATAAATAGGGTTCCTTTTCTCATTCTCTCTCTCGTGCTCTCTCTCTTTGATGAGTGGACTAAAATTTGTTCTTTTTGTAAAATACTCGACGACAGGTGGTACTGAATTAGCTATATAAACCATGTATCTGGTGAACACCCTTAGTCTGACAAGTGGCTGGTTCTCTGAAACTTGTCTATTGGGTCTATAGGGGGTAATAAAATAACAATAGTTTAGGTTTATCGGATGAAGAAATGTATACCTGAGCTTGTTTATTGTGGTAAAGGTTGTGGCTCCGGAGTCATCGATGTTCAGATAGCATGAACAGAGGCACGTGCCTTCAATGTCAGTTGTTTCTTTTTGTGTTAATACCTATTCATATTTAACAAGTGCTTTTTTATACTTTCAGAAAGATGTACATACAAAAAACGTAGATGGATAGTAATTTCATGGAACTCGTATGAGAATGCACTTTTTGCAGACGTTTCGCTGTCCTTCCTAACCTACATTTAATATTATATACCTACCTAATTATATTTAAAAAAAAATACTTGATTTGACGAGATAAAAGATTCTAAAGGATTTAAAACATTTACTTAAAACAAGATCAACAGCCAGACGTTATTTGACATGAAAATCACACTAATAAAGATAAAAACAACATAAAACATTCCTTGAAACAAGCTGGTATCGAGAAATTGCAAGAGATTCGAATTCCCCGCGTTATATAATCATCATCCGCCTACCCGCTGCCGAATAACGTCGAACACAACCGAATGCTGGTTCGTTGTCATGTTAGCGGGTTAGCTGTCAGCTGCTTGCTTTATGCGACGTTGCTTGCTTAGTAAACTTTAGTTTTTTAATAATTTTTAATTTGTTTATGTGTTTCGCGATTCGTGCACAGTGCGAACTAAATGTATTTGCAGTGTTTAATCCAATTGGTCCCGTCCCTGATTTGTTTGTTGTAAAATTTTATTAGAATCCTGCTGCCTGCTTTTCCGGTAAGTTTCCACCTTTTAATTCGTTTCTAGGTTAGGTGAAGGGCATCGAGGTTATGCACCCCATTCGATATACGTTTCCACAGGCACACACACCCATGTTTGTTATCGTTTCGCGCTTTATTTGCTTATTACCTCAGGAATTTGTTTGATTTTCGGGGGAATCGCCACCTTTTCTGGAATAAAAATGTTCCCTGGTGTACGATTGTTTCCGAATTTTCCCGAAAGGAAAAATGCCCGGATTCCGATGTTGTCAGCGTTTTAAATTAACATAAGATTTTTTATTAATGTTAAAATTTCCAGTAGATCAACGTTTCTAGGATGTGTTTAACGAGAGTGTTTGTCAGGATAATGGCTTTTTTATGTTTATAACACAAATATTAAATTGCTATTTAATGAAAATCTGATTCCTGTTCATATGAAAATAACATTTCATGATTTATATTTGTTTTAATAACATTTTTGGTTAAAAATGGCCCTTAAATGTCAAGTTTGCACTTTGAGTCATTAATCAATATTGCAAAACAAATTCATGTGTAACTAGAGTTTCATGGAAAGCTCGTTTCGATTTGACAACACTGCTTAGTTGCCATGGTTTCCCTGATTTGTTGACGGTTAGTAGGAATGCCATGTTGGTTTCCGTCTTTTCGAATTTGAATGGCATCTAATGAGTCTGGGAAAGGGTGTTTGTTTAACCGTAAAAATGGAATATTCTGTGTTTCATGAAACTCAGACAGAAATTTCTTGTTTATTTTTAAGTTTCACGTTTTTTTTGCTTAAATGATATAGTGGTCTTTATTTTTTATAAAAACATTATCAACCCTTTTATATTTTATGTTTTTCCATGTGTCATTAAAAATGTTGTACTTTATATTTATAATTCCTTTGCAATTAGTGCATTCTAATTTTATTTTAAATAAATTGAAAGCGATTAACATTAAAAATAACCAATTTTTATAAAATATTAAGCAAAAGATAAATTCCTGCAAGCGTTTTGTCGTGGCGGATGCGCCAGTTAACTCTTATTCTTCTAAACGCAGGAGTATACCTGGGGACAATCTACTTTGAATAACTCATCAACATGTAAACTTCCTTCTGGGTTTTCATGACCGGAAAAATCGCTAAGAGAATTTTCATCCGTGCTTAATTACCGTGGTCCAAAGCTTTTTATTCATTGACTTTGAAGATGCTCACCGCAGTAAAATTCCCTGAACAATCTACGATTTTAATGATATCTTATACTTTAACTATATGTGCAGCTGGAATCAAGGGACAAAAACTAAGAAATCGATGTTTCTCCACTCAGAAACTGCTTGCAATTTCGTTTTTTTATTGCTCTCCTGAGAATCTCTCAACCAATAAGCCTATTACCATAAAATCGTCAGGTGCTTATCACTCAGAAAGTGAAAATATATTTATTTTAAAATTGTCCTAAAATTAATTTTATCATTATCGTTTAAGTCCTTGAATAAGGAAAATGGTACTAAATGGTACTGAAATATGTACTTATTCAATTAAAATGTTTTGTACTTTCCTTGATTCATCATAGAGGATCCAAGAAAAGCTTATTATGCCCGAACTGAAGTTTCGATTTAAGTTTTTTTTTATCAATACACATGATAAGGTAATTACTGACTAGTCACGTTTGACGAATTGCCAGTATTAACTCGTCATCTCAGGTTTTAACTCCAGTTTATTCAAGTTTCAGTTGACATACCTAAAGCTATTATGTGTTTGTTTACTGGCGTGGTAGGGAGAGAGAGGAAAAAAAACACGATTTTGAAAACAATTCAGCACTCGTTATTTGCAGCTGAAACTCGATGGGAAAAACTTGTTTTCTTTTCAGGAAGTTGAATTATTGACAGCGCTTCATTGCGTTTCTTTGTCCTCGCGTGCCCTCATCATCGCAGAAATACGTAGGCTTCGGGATCGAATAAATTTTTGAGGTGTAGCACATCTCCTTCGCTAGTGAAAAATTCGACATACCAAAAGTTGACGGGAAAAACCGGTTATACTCGAAAAGATGTTGAATTATCGGCGACACTTTTGCGGTTACATTATCCTCTGCTTTTGCAATAAAAGCCTTTTAAATAAATGACTGTTCCAACGGCAGTGACAAAAATTTATTGCCAACGATTCCGGACATGTGTTAAAAATTAAATCCCCATGTGCCTCGGATTAGGGATGGATAGATTTATCAATAGTCACTGTTACTCTTTATTAACACTACCTTTTTCATCATACTCCAATTATTTTCCTATGCCGCGGGAAATTCGAAAACAGTTATCTTTGCCACTTTACGACAGTTTGAAAGATGCGAAAAGACCTTCTTCTTCACCTTCCAGAGAGCGGGGAAGTGTTTAAAATTAAGGTCTCTTTGTCACGCTAAACTGTAAAGAAACAAGTGCCTCATAAATTATTATTAGCTTATTACGTATATAAGTTGCTGCTCCCACTGGAAAATTTGGCTCCCACACTCACCCGTTTAAAATAATTAGTGCCTTTGATTTACGGGTTTTAAGAAGGGCATACAGTTCCTCCATTATCGTTAACATATCAGTTGTTCATTTTTTAGGTACATTGTATGGGATAATTTGGCTCCATTTAGTTTGCGATGTTGAAAAATATGTCATATGGGTTTAAATTAATTGAAACCTATAAAAAATAAGATGTTGCAAAGACAAAACTATTCGAACAAATTTTGCTTGAAGTTTGACAATTTTCTTTAAGGTTGCCTACGAGATAAATACGACGAGAAATTACAAAAATCTCGTCTCGTTTCGTAGAAAACATCATTCGTCTTGTTTTTAAGACGAGACTCAAAATCGAGGTCTTTATGGGCATCACTACTTGAAAGAATGATCATTGTAAGAGCTTATATCTCTTCTTCCGAAACACTGTTTTGTTTTCTTTTATTTTCTAACTTCCTAATTTCTAACTTTTCCGAACTGAACGTCCCCATTGTTTGAACAATCAAAAATAACTTATCCCTTCTTAACTTTTTAAATCTGAATATAGACTAGTAACCGATTGAAAAGAAGTTTCCAGAAATTTAGTGTTTTCAGGACGGCTTTTCTGTGTGAGGTGCTAATTGAATTGATCTAAGCCAACTCTTTATTGTCACACTACTATATTATGGCAGGATGCTATCATAAACCACCAATATTTTGATGGTACCCGATCGTTTAATAAAAAATTCGCTTTTTATATGCCATTCATCTAAAAATTCGTTCTTCGTAAATTGTGAAAATTCGACACGAGTCCAAAAAAAGTCTGATCTCGTCTCTTGTAGGAAAAATGATTCGTTTTATCTCGGTTTTGTCGTGTGTTCGAGATGAGACTTTGCGAGACTCTCGAAATCGGGATTTTTATGGACACCACTATTTCCTCTAATTGTACTTCCAGACATCCATATACATATGGATGTCGACATCAATATATTGATGTTGACCGTTCTATTTCTAAGTTCTTTCATGTTCAAATTAATAGATATATGTATGTATTGTATGTTGAAGGTTTGGCTGAAGGTTCGATTATGGGCTACGGTCCAAACTAGACCAGACGTCGCGACGCCATGATTTATCAGTTTTCTTATATTCTTTATTAAAGTGCTGTATGAAAGGAAATGGTCCAAGAATTGCGTCGCAGAACGAAGATATACTCCGAAGACGATCCATGTCAAGGGTGAAAATAATTTGTTGGTTTATAGTCCATTCTCGAGTCGTATTCGAGAAATTTCCTAGATCTCGTTGTAAATTATAACGTCCGCTTCGTTGGCAGTAAGTTTGGGTGTTTAATGCGTACGAATAGAAGGACGGTCTATCTTTTTCATCTTGTAACATATACAAGTGGAGAAAAAATGAAAGTAAAGAGTATTGGCCTCCAAAGCTGATACGTTTTATTTGCGAACTGGTCCTCGACAAAACCGGTCCCATTTTTCTTTTGGGTCCTTTTTTTTTCATGTCGAATATTGGGCCTTTAAAAGTCGTGTTGCGCTTTCTAGGAAAAGATGAGCGGCGCGGTTGTCGGTTATTTCTGCAGGGGCATCTGTTAAAAGGAATCCTTAATTTGAATACGTTTTAGTTCAACGATTTGGGTGTGAAGGGCATTATTTTCTTGTCGCCTTACTAGCGAATGTACGAACGATTGTAGGTCGAAATGAGCAATTCAGATTCAGCTTCGTTGGCAGTAGTAACATTGGAATCTTTGTCACCTCTACCAGTTAAGTCTGCGTTTATTCCCTAGTGTCCCTTTTGTTTTTGTTGGGGACGGTAACTAGTCCCTGCCTATTTCAAATTAATAGTTACGCCCCCAAAACGGATCGCTGACTGATTGACTGAAGACAGCACTGCAGAAATTGGAATTTTGTCGCAGTTGGGTTTACTGCAAACAATTTAATCTAAGGATACTTACGGATTTTCCAATAATAATTATTCACAACTTCCTTCTTCAGGGGCCATTAAGGGTGAAAATGAGTCCCAGCCAGAAAAGTTTCCCACCATCCCGAATTCGAGGCGAAAGAAACTTTTTAAGTATAAAATATGTAGACAGTGATACGTTCAGAAAAGCGTAATAATATAAAAGGCCGAAATTACATTTCAAAGTTATTATGAATTTAAAAACCGAGGCTTCGTTATCCAGTCGTGTATTTTACACATAAAGTCAGATTACTAGAAAACTTTTTGCTTTATGGGGACAACTTTTGTTCCATCGCAATAAATCGGGTCATTTTTTCGGATTCAATTTCGTAAAATCAAGGGAGAAGAGAGTAAAACGGTGTGTTGAATTCCACTGACAACAGTAAAATTCACCTGGATCTTTTCGTCCACGTAAGGTATTTTATAAGAAGTTCTGATATTAACAACACAATATTTTTTGGATGTCTTGGTTCAAACTAGAAACAATTTATTAAAAATTTCTTCGCAGAAAAGTACCAAAAACCTAATTATGTCAATTTGATTTAACATTTGTCACACATTGATGATTATTTCGGAAAATTATTTACCATAAATCTTGTTGCCTTTGCGGGCGAGGTTCCTGCATCATTGTTGTGACCACAATAAACCGTTCGTCTGGGATAATAACATGGTATCCTCATTTTGTCTGCGGAGGCAATACAATGATGTATGAGCGTGATATGATCTTTTGGTTACGCTAAAATACTTTTGCGCATTTGTTATAAAGGCCCACTTCCTCGTGTGTGAGTGTTGGGCGAGAAACTCCTCTACACAATTAAAAGTATTTTTCTCTAACTTTTCCTCTTTTTTCCAGAGGTTTTGCCTGAATGACTAAAAGAAATGACACCATTAGACTTGTTAAGGTAAGTGAACCAGTTATAGTTATTTTTCTTTCTGCTGGGGTTAAATCGAGTTTCAATTTAAAATCCAATAAGTTTGTATCGTTGAAAGAGAAACAATCCAAATACTGCCAAAGACAAGTCAGTTATTTAGTCGAGAATTGTCACTAACCCAAACATAAATCCAATTACGATCTGGACGTAGAATAAGCGAAATTGGAAATTGAAGAGACTTGGCGCGTCAAAACTGTCAATTTCGGAAAAAAAGGTAAATAAATATCGATGAGTTGGATGTTATCACTGTCTTGTGGACGAAAAAAAAATGGAGCTACCGTAAAAACAGTGTCAGTAAAGCGGGAATTATCGCTCGAAGTAAAAACCGAGAAGGATTTTAATATTTTCGAGGGAAAATTTATTTTCGCACCATACCTCATATCTGCGGGATCTTGTTATCAGCGACAGCTTTGCCTGTAAATATATGCCTCCCCGTTGTCCCGTAACACTTTATTTATGGAGATTTTACTTTTATCTCTTCCTGTCCTTATTAAGACGATCCGTATCAATTCTAACGATTTGTTCAATGCAAAGTAATTTGATCTGAACTTAAAAGAAAAAAAATAAATAAAATAAACCAGTATGTACTTTTAGAGTTTCACTCACAGATGCTGTCTAATTGGATCGTGAACACCGATAAAATCGCTTCGACCGGATGGAATCTTCAACTTATCATGACAGACAACTATATATATTAAAAACTGTCTGCAAAGCGAAGTGATCATATTCTTACAACTTTCATAACATCATTCTTGAAGAATAGGAAATGTTAATTTAAAATCGCTAATTTTCTAATGTTATCGATAGTGGTTAAATTTAGTAGATTATGCCCAACCTCTCTATTTGTCGAGTAATTTCGATGAGATACAGAAACCTAATTAGGGCTATCCCGTTCTTATTTCAACGGCTGCGCTATAGAAAATATCTCGCCTGGAAAGAGGATATTATTTAAGGGGCATAATGAGTCTAGTTACACTTGCAACGCCAAATTGGGCATAAACCGAAAGGAGAAACGATTCATAAATTACATTTCTAAGCCGGTTAATTTTCGCGCTATGGAAACCGGCTGTTAGACCGGGTGTGGAATCATAAAATTTTGAGGAAAACTGTAAATGTTTTTTTTTTTTAATGTATAGATTTTTATTACTCTACGTTTGTTTGTAGTTGCTTGACAAAATGAGTTTATGCGGATAATAAAACTACATTTTACGAACAGTAGTTACCTGAAAAAGAAACTGAAAATCGTAAATCCACTCGACATACTTAGTTGCAATCACTCGTACACATGCATATGGACTTTAAATACCGCCGTCCACGAGTGCCCCATAAATAGTAGTAAATGAAATGACAAATTTAGGTAGTAAACAAGCATGGCTCCATGAGCTGAATTACGTTTATCGTCTTTTCAAACTCGATGCAATGAATCGAAATGAATACTGCACCGTTTACATGGCCAACAAAAGCTGAGGTTCCATTTGGATAATCAATAGTAAACAAGTAGGCAACCATTGTGTGGCAAACATGATGTTATGAAGAGTCCAGACTTGTGTGTGTGTTTGTGAATGTGTGTATGTGTGTGTGTTCACCGAAAGGACCGGACTAAAATACCGTGGTAATATGCAGCTCGTGTTTGTCAGTTTATATTCGCTGGGGATTTTCCTGTTTGCCACTGATTGCGTCCATTATGGAGGTGCATCTCCGTTTTCGTTGTTTATTTTGGAAACGTTGCGACGACGAGAGGTGCTTCTGCTACTACTTCTACTCCTGCTGCTGTTGCTTGGATCCGCGCACAGTTCGGGGCCTTAATTTAAATTACCTTATATGGAATCGCGTATCCTGTCTTGGCGGGCAAAGTCGCGAGAATTTATGCTGATAAAGGTGCGGAGGTGTTTCTCGTTAAGAGACCTTACGTGGGGGAATTTCGAGTGTTTCGATGGTGTAATTTTACACGTTTTTACCGAGACAGACGGCCGTAATTTGCTTTGGTGGATGGCTCATTGGAGAACTACTAAAATTATTAAGTTTTTAAATGTTTATATCGCGTCATTTATTTAGAAATTTCCCTTTTTCATTCTTGTCTCATTTATCAAGTCTTACCTGAAAACTGCTACTACTAATTAATTTAAAATTTAAATAGAAAATCACTAAAATGATTAATCCAAGTAGCCAATATGTTTAATATATTATTCATATGTTAAATAAAGTCCTACTCTCGCCCATTAAAATCATATTTTTAGCGTTGAACTTTATTTTTGTTTTCATTAATTAACATGGTACAAATATAAATAATTTATTTAGACGAGAAATGTATCTACTAGTGTTACATGGTGATTCTAAAAATAAGAAACATCTTTTGAAATACAACATCTTTAGAATATTTTTTTTATGCTCGCATGTTACAACGACATTTTGCTATCCTCAATTTCTTATTAATTTATAATAATTGCAGTGGGTTCCTCCGTTCATTTTCTGCTATCGATTCATATTTTTCGTTTAAAATTTCGTCAAAATTGCATTAAAGCGGTTTTCGATTGCTGAAAATAAATTCGGTAAAACCGCTTTTCATTTGACTGTCCGATTATTGAATGCGGGGGTTCGAAACAAATATGGGATTTTAATATGGATTCCGACCCTCTACACGATTTTCAAATTAATCGTAAAAGGAATTAAATAAATTCATTTTTGCTCAGTTTTAAATGCCCGCAGGTCACTGTTTATATTGTTTATTTTGAATATATCGCTCATTATGCTTTTTTGTCAGATTAAATGCCGGCTTCTAGTTAATGATGTATTAGAAATGTTAGATTAGTATTTGGGAAATTCAATCATTCATCTAAGAAAATCTGGTAAAAATAAAGAAAAATTATAAGAAATGAAAAACATCCTAAGTTAAGTAGATCGAAAAATGTGATGCTACATGTTAAAAATTTTCCATTACTTTCCCCTAATAAAACGAATTCCCAATAAATGAACTTTTTCCTCTTGTGAGTCATTTGAAAAGGTTTTTCCCAGAAAGTCTATAAACTTACAAATTCTAATGGCATTTCTGGAATTTCCCATGAATGAACCCGATTTAATATATATGAGTCACATTGTTGGGGGTGGTTTTGTCCATGTCGTATTATCCTCTCCTCGGTCCTCAGACCTTGGAGACGTCATCCTCGGGACAGCTCCAGGAGTGCGTGTGTCGCGGCGTCTTCATGACGGCGCCTCCCCGCCGTCGCCTTACATAATTAGGCGGCCTGGCGATGCCGGGGGTGCGCGCCCGCGCATTTTGCGCCGCCCCATGCCGCCCCACGCCATGACGCGTCGTGTTTCTCTCTCGCGGTCGCCTCGCCAGTCCCTTGCTATCGCCTGACCGCTTAGCTTTGCCCGCCGAAGCTTTCTCAGAAACGTTGTGTCTGTTTCGAGGCGCGCACATAATACACACAAATCCGCTCTCTCTTTCTCTCTCTCTAACTTTTTAGGAATTTTTGAGGGAAAACCTAAAGAAAATATTCAAATAAATTTTACAACGACGACACTGCGCGTGGGAGTGAGGTGTTCGAACATCTGCTTGGAACTTGACTGATCGCTGAAGCTAGTGTCCTAGAATATTTCGTGGTGCGGTAGCCGGTTCATTTTTTGTGCACTTGGACTTTGGGATTTTTTGCCATTCCGCCCAACTTAAGACCCGCTAAGTAGGCTCCACACGTCGATTGTCTGCTGAAGATTGTTTATTGTAAGTTTTTCGTCGAGTTTATATCAACTTTCGATATATTCTTAATAGAATTTCTGATACGCATTTGTTTATTCAGTTACAAATATAGAATGAAACCAAGTTTATTGAAATAACTGGATTGCAAGACCGATTTTAAAAAAAGTTGCAGGATTCTATAAATCAAGAAATTGTTAAAAGTCGCCATTTACTGAATCGAAATTAAAACTGGAGTATCATTTTTCTCCGAGGCGTACTCGTTGATGCAATTCCCTGAATAATTTTTACACCGCAGAGCGGTTTTTGCGTCAGCAGTTTCGTTTTGCTGCCTTCCCGCTGGTGCAAAAGATTGTTTATTGTAAATCGCATGATCGATTCCAAGCATGAACAATTCTATTTCGTATAAGAAGTTATTAAATTTTTGCTATTTATTAGTTTTTGAACGAGACGATAATATGTCGCAGTCGGTTTTTGTTCTCAACTTTTTCATTTTTCCGTTATAGTCTGCTGGATTAAACGTCTTTGATTATCTATTATCGAAGCACGGCACCAAATTTCACGCACCAAGAGGCTAAATAATGTGCACTATCATTTATCAGTGGGAGCGTAGAATTTATTATCCAATGCATTATTTAATCCGTAGGAGAAACTGGCTTATTCAGGTGGAGATAAAGGATGTCAGAACTGAATTTTCGCCGCTTCTCTTCCGATATCTTTCGCTGTGATAAAGGTTAGCAAACTTGTAACTGAGATTATCAGCGTGAAACATGTATTAACTCTGTATATATTGAAGGCCTTAACGTTCCTTATGCGAAATCATTGATTTTTGTGGAAAATTGTAACGTTCACTTTGCCACTTTGATTAATGGCACTCTTTTTTTCCAGCTGCAATTAATTCACAGTTTGCCCTGACATTTTCGAAAATACCTACCTATGAAATTTAAAATGTGGAACTATTCCCTTGTCGCTCGCCAATAATGTGAAAATATATTTTAAAAGCTAAAGAATTATATTTTGGTTAAGGGGTTAAGAAATAAAACTTTTCCCCAAGAACCATCTGTTCAAACATGCATAGGTAAAAACTTTGCCATATTTCTTCCAGAATGACAAAGCTCAGGAGTGAAACTTTTAATAACCGAGACAACAGACAAATAAGATTTTTTACATCTTTCGAAAGGTTCGTTTGTTATCTACAAGTTTTATCGTTTTAACTTTATGGATAACATAACTGTGCCTAACATGTTGCAGTTTAAAGTCGTTACACTCGGACTGGATTTAAATCGGTAAACTTGAAATGGTCTAGACTTTTTTCAGGCAATAATTTTATTGTAATGTTAAACAATAAGCTAGGGAGTTTAATAATGGACTGAACTGGAAATTCGGCGAGATTCCATTACGAAACAGACCGAATGGCGAGAGAGAAAGAGAACTGGATGGGAGGGCCTTTACAAGCAAAGCAAACAAGCTTTCTGTATGAAACTTTAAACAACTAACGCGTGGGCGACTTCGAATATCCAGCTTTCGAAAATAGAACGAAATTTATAAATAAAACTTTTATAGTGGAAAACAGGACGATAACTCATGTATGCCGAAAAACATATGCATTTCGTTATTTTTGTAAATTGCTGTGTAGTTTTTTTGCTGTTTGGAAAGCGACTATAAAAATTCAAGATGTCCCCGAAAAGAAATCAGCCAGCTAAAGGTCCTTTTGTTCGTAAACCACAAACTGAAACATAAATAAAAAAAAATTAAAAAAAAAACGTTTTTCGTTTCAGTGAAATCAAGAGCAATTTTAAAAATCCAACCATGTCGAATCCTCTTATTTTCCGTCATTGGTTCTAGCGCGAGTTGCCTTATATTTTTTTTTTAATATCTCGTACCAAAAAAAAATAATGATTTGCAAAATTAAAATGTAACGATTTCTTATTTCTATCGATAACCTACCAGAGTTTTGCGAAGGTCTCATGTCCAACCCCATAAAAAATAGTTTCTAACTGCGTTGAAAATAATTAAAAAAATTTTGTGCCAACAAAAGATCAAGTTTTTCATTGTTGTTATCAACAAATTGCGGTCTGTGAGGCTTTTAACATTGTAGTTTCCTGTATGCCATTGACGATAATAACAAAACGTTTTGAAACTTTTTATCAATAATTCCGGCAGTTTTGGTGTGGTCTGTTGATATAGGGCAATAAAATGGGTCCCGCCCCTTAATATCATTAATGAAATTTTGTTTACCGAGACCCTGTTTGCACTGTCATATTAACGTGTAGGCCGACTGTGTGTGTTGGATGTATGTAAGTACATACATACGTCAAACTGATATGAAATTAAATTGCTTTCGATATTCAGCCATAAGCTCTTTGCTCTCATGTATTTTAATAAAAATACTTTCAAGGTCAAATACTCGAAGCGTTTATATAAGAAAAATTCGGTACTAAAATAGCCAAATCCTCATAACAGTAAGTGTTGGTGTTGAAATCATGATTAGCTTAGCTTGGTATATTGAGCCGCGTCCTCACACTTAATATTCGAACATATTCCGCGCAAATTTTTATGGGTGTGGACCCGGCTTTAAGTGTTGCGTACCCGAAGGTGACGAAGCAAAACGACCTCGTTCGGAAGCGAAACACCTTCATGTCATAGTAATTTTGACTATTTAGTATTTTTGCACGTATGTAAATATTTATTTCACGAACAAAAAATCATTTCCTTACATAGTTCAAAAATTTAAATTAAATGATGTCATCTCGTATAATCTTTTAAAACTAAATGTGCATGGGGTTTCCGTCGTTTTCCATTGTGTTCTTTATGGTGATGTTAAATATGTGACTAGACTCGCAACCTATTTTTAAATCGTTACAAGGCATGTAATTACTTTGTTTTATAAGATTTTAACATTTTAAATGATCAAGATTGTAAAACAGTATGCTATTTTGAAATGGAGAAGCCTGAAGCCAATTTTGCTGAAAAATGCTTGTCACAGCGCGAATAAGGCAGAGAGTGACACTCCCGATTCCAAATAAACTCGAAAATAAAAGTTGCTTATCAACGGTTTTATCATTTTTTTAATGAGGAAATTTCGGTTTCTTTTATCAGTTAACAGTTCAGTCAAGTTCAAGCCCAATTCCATTTATCACTAATGAAATTTCAAAATATTGATTTTTCATTTATTTGAGCCGAGATAGATTAGCAATCGATTGATTGCCATACCTTTCAGCCAAAAAAAAATCTAACAACTTTTTTATTTCAAATATCATAGATTGAAATTACTGACGAAAACAATGTTTACGTGTTTTTTGATCATATAACATTTCAAATATAAACTGCAATTGACACTTTGCACAAATACATGCCGAAGGCTGAGAACAGTGAAATTTTATGTTGAACCACTTAAAAAAAATTAAACAAGCGCCCATGAGATCATCGAATGAGTGAGGAGAGAGAGCTTCCGAAACTTTTAAGCAGCAGCATTAAAAATAAACTCGACTCGGCTTATTCGACCTTTTAAAATCCAAACAATTCGTTAAATCAATTAGCAGATGGTGTGTGCTTTTAGTTAGACGTTTCACTAAGGCGATCACTTGGAAAAATGCGCATTTATTTTCGCCTAGTGACCACAACAAATTAGTATTGTTACAGCGATCAAGTTGAGACAGAGAACGAAACAAAGGCGACCCTATTTTTAAGGGCTGCCTTCATCCGTAACAAAATCGGATTCATCATAAATTCCAGTTCGTCTCATTTGTCATTTTCAAAATGGCAACCGCGCATGTAATTTCCAAAACAGCACTTTAAATCGATATTTTTTTTTCATTTTGGATGGTAGTTTGCAAAATAAAGTAAGGTATCTGGCGATGACTATCAGACATGAATCCGGCGTTCATCCGGAGACATTTGCGACGAGCACCGGAAAACATTGACTTTGGTATCTCTATGCTTCATTTGAAGAGGCGAAAGATAGTAATATGATGTGTTACATATGCGAAATATTAAATAATTTCTTCATTATCCATTATTACGAAGAATATTATTTGCAATTTTTGTTTTCACAAATTTTTTTTGTGCCAATTAATGTCAACAAGATAAATTTATCTTTTAAGATTAAAAGGGAATTTAATTATTTTGTCTTTAATTATTGTCGTTCCTTTGCTCTGGATTTTTCCTTTTCAGCGCGCGGCTACGTTGACATATAGAGGCTTTTAACTTTTCCCGAAAAGAACGAAACATGATGATGAATTCGCGCTGTCGAAAAAAAAGAAGGTAAATTGCTAAGGGAGGCACAGCTCTTTTTTTCGAAATTTTCGATTTATAAATAATTTCGCGGGTGTCAATTATCGTGATGTTGAATTAATGCAATTGAGGCATGAACCACCTGTTTTCAAATTCTGATTTATCACTGCTATCACGTCCAGGCTTTATCGAATAATCCGGCAAACGCGTAACATAATCATTTATGATAAATGTAATCCAAAATGGAATAAAGCGGATCCAAAGGAGATTACCCGGTGCGACCTTTTCGGCATTATGACCGAACCACTTCGTCATTCGGTCGCCAGGCTCGTTTATTCCCCCTTCGCTCCAGATCGATTGGTGACAGTTTGTAAATAGCATTTTTCCAAAAAGCCAAATAAAAGGCGATATCAAAACAGAGTGCATATTTAAGATTAATGACAAATTTTTAAGGTTTAAACGTTTTTACATCTGCCTTCAGTTTTTGTCAACAAAAAAGTTAATTTTTGGGGGGTTTTCACTCATGCATACCTGCGGGATAAACGGAGCATAAACCGGATGTGACAATTCAGTGCTGATGCAATTTCTTTAAATTATTCATTATTTTTTTGACCGAAAATGTATTTTTATTTTGCACGCCACGAATGGTCACTGTTTGATATATGAACGGGCATCATCAACACGGACTAAATGGTAAAAAACTAATTAGCGGAGTTGGGCTAATTGCGTATTGTGTTCAAATATCCGTTGTTGTTCTGCTTTAACAATTAAATCGCTTCTCTGAGGTCATTAAAATCGCGCCCCGAAAAAGAGACTAGGCTTTTTACAGCCTATTGCATATTCCAAAATTCACAAGGGCTATTTGGGGTGGAAAAAATCACCAATTTAAACGTATCTATAATAAGTTTTTTTAGTTAATTGAATAATACTTTAAAACGTTTTATGCTTTTAGCGTTTCTGAAGACGTTAGCAAAGGAAAGTAGCCTAGGTAGGTCTGCTGCTTTGCAGTCTCATTAAAAAGGAATTGAATGTTATATTTTGAACGGATTCATCAATATTAAATTTAACCAGATATTAAAATTTGAACGTAACTATTCGTTGGTTAAGGAAAATTGGTCGTTCTACGCCACTGGAATTGCCAATAACGCAATGTCATTTCCCGCCCATCGACTTAATAACTAGACGAGTGAACCCCACGATCTTTTAACTATCTTTTGATGAGGTTCAATTACCTCTTCGCAAATATGTGCTAAATAACCGGACAGAATCTGTGCCACGCTAGCAAATTATTAAGTTTATGGGTCAGGCCCGGGAAAAACGGATTTAATATTTTATAGATTAGTGCCTTTGTTTTGCGCTTTCGAAACCTTAAATCTGAATTTAGCGTTTGTGGATTTTGCACAGGAAACAAACAAACAAACAAACAAACAAACAAACAAGCAACAACAACAGGTCGCGGTTAGATTTTAATTAGGAAAAAGTTTTGTTAAATTCATAATAGACCCCTTGCGTAAAAAATAACTTCTTGACAGCTGCTGTCGCAAAATAAAGTTCCAATAACTTCGTCAAACTACTTGTAACGAAGTTTCCCTAAGTTGCAAGCTAGTACAATGTTCAATTGCAAGGGAGGAATACAAGCGAGACAATGGATTTTGTTCTGTTCTGTGCCTGCCGCTCGGTTTGCTTCTAATTGTTTAATCAAGTAAACAGGAATGGTCGGCAATATAAACTTGCCGAAACTGGTTCACAAATTCGACCCTTTCCGTCCTTGAGGGTGTTGATTTTAAACTGCTTAGGCGGGATAAATATGTTTGAATTGTTGTGGTGTTCCTTGTAAATTACCATGCCCTTCAAAGGATAATGATATACTTACACATTCTAAATTTTTTTCTATATGTACTAATAAAGAAAATTGATGAAGTTCTGGTTTTAGAATTATATACAAAATTTCTAATTTAAAAAGTACAAATTTTTATAAAAAAGTATTTTCCTAATAACTTTTTAACTCGCACTGTATTCTCCAATAGCTTTAATCAATATTTATTTAAGTAATTTTGTAGGTATGATATTCCAATGTCATTCATTATTGAAATGAAATATCGTTGACGTTCGATTATTTTTCAATATTTTCCATTGTATCGCTCTTAATCAAATTATTTAAAAGCCCGGATCTGTAATATAAGGGACGTCACAACGCCGGGTGCACGTCATTTTTATACTCGTCACCAACTACTGTCTACCGTGGGCCGCAGCGCCAGCGATCTTTTGATATGACATCTCCATTATTAATGATTTATCTTAATGCAAATCCATATTAAAACTCATTATACTCGCTCGGGATGGGTCAGCCAAGCTAGGCCCGGTGGGCGATTATTAATTGGTTACTTTTTCTGCAGGACAGTTTCTTATTTCGAAAACTGGCTCCGGTAAAGAGGTCGCTTATCATTTGTCAAAACGAATGTGCGATTTAATGTTTTCTGGTCGGTCGGTGCAATCTCTCTCTTATCTTTCGTATTGCCCCGGCTATCGTAGTGAAAAATGTTTCGATTATTTGAAAAGAAAGGACCCTCTTTGCTAAAGATAAAAGTTTCATGAACTGGGTCAACTTAACGTTTCTAAAGTGATGTCAAACGTCTATGCTGTACGGTTCAAGATTCCTTATACTCAGTATATATATTTTTAATCTTAAAAATTCCTTTATTTAAGTTTTTACTACAAAGCTACAAAACAACCTGTTTCTTTAGAGAATCTATTCGAACAGGATTTTTAATGAAACCAGTTTTTAGCTCCGGAAATTGCGGGTGAAATAATCGGAAACCGAGCGATTTTATCATGCTGGCAGAACAATACAGGAGGATTTATAATGACTGCCTGAGTGTTTTTTTTTTCGATTTTTGTCTTTGGCGATCATCCTCGTCCATATTCGAACTTTAATTTCGGGCCCACGCGGAGTCATCTTTGAACGTATGGTAATATATGCACTGGAATAATACTGAGTCACGAATTAACATTAGCAATAGGCAGGTCTGGGACGCCCTCACGAAACATCTACGAAAAATCGTATTAGAATCTAGAATGAATGATGCTCCGTTTAGAATTCAATGTCAGGTGGTTGTCATGTAGGAGGTGGAGGTCGATATATTTTAAATGTTCAGCTAACAATAAAAGCTACATTGTTGTAAGCAAATTATCTAGTCTTATACAACAGGATTTCTAAAGTATTTTCCTTCTGATAAAAATATTATTATCATATTTCTTACAATTGTTTTTTGTCCCTGAAGTTTTGCAAGAAAGTTTTGCATGATCGATGACATAAAGATACATTGTTTTAAATAAATGATGAACTTTGCGTTTTAACTTTATAAAAGGATCAGGTTAAAATGTTGATAGATCAAGAAATTTTCTAGTTTAAATTAATTTCCCAATAGAATAGATCTCGAAGATCCCATTAAGTTAAGTAAAATGGCTTTTTTAAAGATTAATTTGCAATTTTTCTTAGTTTTGCTAATTACAGTCGTAATTTAATTTGCACATTTTTATTAATTAATTCAAATTGCCTAAAAATCGTTATTTTATAACTCATTTACGTTGACTACCTTTTAAAAGTTTTTAACCAGAATTGTAAGTATAACCATTTTTCTTGAAACATTTTGAAATAAAATTTCAAGTTTTGGATACATAGTGTGTGACCAACAAAAACCGAATCGATTTCCGCAATATCCACGTCCTCCATATTACATATAGCGGTAACGTTATGGCTTACGTATCGCCGAAATTTCATTTGCCACCTTCAAAGCCTCTACTTAGCCCTTGAGGCTAAACTCGGCCTTGGAGGGTTTTCCTTTGAAGCTTGGCAAATGAAATTTTGACGAAACGTTAGGCGGTCGTTTCCGTTTTCGAGAACGACAAAACAGGATCAGACCAAACACATTTGTCATATTTACTGGCAACTATATGATATTCGAAATGGGCTTTCAGATAAAAATGATAATACTGCCTGACATCGGCCACCTGTTTTAAGATGCGAAGCCACATTGTAAATTTTCGTTAAAATGTGTTTTCCTATTTATAATTTAAGCGATTCAATTTGTTAAACAATGGAAAATGAAGAGACGTGGAGCACATACATACGTACACGGACATATCTGAAATCTCTTTTGTTAAAATAACAAAGCGATTGTGGACATTTTAAATATGTATGTGTATGAATGTACTCATATATGGTTTTCCAGATTTGAATACTGCACTTAAAAAGATCAATGCCCGTAGATTGTAAATCACTCATGGAACAATATAATAATTCGATTTCCAACAAGGAAATTGATTGATTAATGGTAACGATCCTAATGATTCTTGTGGGTATTATTAATTATCATAATCGATCAATCTTAAAGGTTTAATGGTGCATTATCTTTTGAAAGTGATATACACAGGTCATGTTGTGGCTCTTTTTCAAGACCTAGTGGGTCTAAAAGGTGAAAAGATCACGCACGCCCCCGCAAACACTGCCATACAACTCGTGGTAGGTATTCTCGAATATTTATGATGTCCATTGTTGCATCTGGTCATCAATATTTTTATAATTGCCTCTTACGGTTTTCCAACGCGGTTCCTTTTTTCCCGGTTTGCGTATTCAATTATGTTGGGCCGCGTTTAAAATTGAATTCCTGATGCGTATAATTTTCTGACACAAAAGGGGTCGTAACAATATCCGAAATTTTCTTCCTCCACTGGAATTAAATCCGCGATAGTCGGACGGGCATCAGGAACTGAAAACGTCGGTTACCATTATCCGGGACCCTGGTGTTATTAAATTTAGTATTCGCAAATATTTACCGCATAAAAGGTAAAAAGTAAATATTTGCTTCCATTAGACTGACGATAAAATCTATATTTACGTAATTTTTAAGTTCTTGTCGTTTCGGTTAACATTTATTCCTTTTATTTTTTTGTTTTCTTTCGGTTAACTAATGTTCGTTATCAGGTGCTTATTTGACAATAGAAAATTGAATATTCAAATGGCAAAATGAAAATATTAGATTAACCCACGTTAAGATGTAAAAACGTTAAACTATTAAATATTTCTTAGCTGTAGTTTTCATTTAAAAAAATTACAATTTTTATATCGGGGCAATTTAACATAAACGTCCGTCCTCTTCACGTTAAAATTTTCTAGAATTTCAAACTGTTTCGCAGTTTAAGTTTAAAACTGAATAGTCTGCATGGATGGAAAAAATAAAATGAATCCTATTTATAATGAATTATAATAACAAAACATATTTTTTTATTAGTCATTTCGCGGAACGTCATAACCATTCTTGTTAATTCGTAAACAGGAACAGGCGCGATAAGTGTTTGTCGCCTTTAAATCGCCCACACTCGAATTTATAACCCATAAGGTTCAAATGGAATTCGACTCAATTTAAATTTGAGCTGAACTAAAATTTTAGGAATTTATTCGGTCACTCGGGTTGACCTCGTAGGTTAATGAAGCAGTCCCCTGGTGTTCGTTCCAAGACACGCACGTGATGCCTGGCAGTGCCGGCATACCGACTTCTCTGTTATGCCAGAAATGCTTCTTACTTATTAACCTTCTGGATCAAATACTTGGTTATTTCGATTTTTTCTGGTTTGAATAGGTTTTGTCTCACTCGTTTTTATTAATAAATATGTTTGTGTGTGCCCATATAAACTTTTCTACAATTGAAAGTAGCATTAATACTGTATAGTACATGTTGTGGATATTGGTTTAGAACCCTAATGGAGACAAACGTTCTTTTCTAAATGGTCGGAAATAGCTTTGTGGTAAATCGAAACGAAGATAAATTTGCGACAAGGAAACTCTTGTAAATGAAATACAGAAATACTTTCGTGAACAGGAGGCGTCTTGTCGTTGGGCGGCCTACATTTTATAAATATCTATTGGCTGCAGTTTTCTTCTTGTGCGACTGATGCTACTTTCCAGTGGTGGAGAGAATAATTAATTTCCAGAAACAGCATAATTTAGTTGTAATTATGATTAGAATTTATATGAAACATTCCTGTTGGCATAATTGGCGTTGTTACTTAATGAAGATAAAATTGAATCCGAGATATGTTACAAATTGCACAGTTAATTTCGTAACCTTTTAATGGAATCAGCTAAGCAAACGCAGCAGCAGCTTCATATTGTTTTACGTTGCGTCGATGTCTAATTTATCTGGAAGTCCTAAGACTCGACTCATTAGTAGAAAAATTAATATATCTTCAGCAGCAACACCGTAATAATTTGTCGACTGCAAAGTTGCTCCGAAATCCCCAAGATAGATTACGCCGAGTCCCAACAAAGAACCTCCGAAACGAGCTTTCAAACTAGAAAGTCAATGCGGTGATTTATCATTATTAAGAACTGGAATTTTCTATTTTTATTGTTGCACGCTCGATTACGTGCAATTGAATTTTAAAGTTTAAGGTTATTTCGCCTGATACCAAGAGTGTAGTATTTGTCGCTGCCCACCTACCTTTCAGTGACATTGCTATTTGTTTCTTTGCAAAAGGGAAACGACTTTTTAATATTAAAATCAGCATTATAGTGAGCGATAGACTCAAGCGTTGAACAAATAATACCAAGAAAATTGTCGATATAATCCCTTTAACCTTTGCCATATTTAAAACTTCTTTGTCCTTGGAGGGGCGGTCGTTCGTTTGACATTAAGACTTTTAAATGACATTGTTGACGAAACCCAAAGACAGGGCCCTCCGAAATTCCAATTTAATTGTTTGTCTGGTAGGATTAGCTAAATTCCTCTAAGACTTTAATTGGCAAAATTTCATTTAGAAAACGTTTGATAACGAGTTGCTATGAAAGGAGGAGTTTTGCTGTAAGTTGTTTTTAAGATAGAGAAAAGTTAATAGAAATTTATTTCAAATGATTAATAAATGTAACAATAAACCGGTCTTTTTTTTAATTAATGGTTGTCGGTTTAAACTTATCTGCATAAACTGGTAGCCGATTATTTGCTATTTAAGAGATAAATAATAGTACGCGGTCCTGAGTCGTTGGTATATTTAACCGCGCTTGAGAGCACAGTGTTGTTAATAAAAATAATGAATAACTCAGTATTTATAGCGTATGACTGTTTGTGTTTGATACCCATTGATGAATATTCATGGTCACGTCACAACGGTTGATTGTCTCTACCACCCATATGACGAAAAATCGATGATTTACATTTTTTAGTTAGAGGATGATCAGGAATAGCGACTTTAATGAAAGGTCGAAATATGAGTGTGGGTTATTTAATACATTCGTGAATTTATCAAATGGGAACTCAACACGTTCAACATAAATAATTTAAAAAAGCTGGATGTTTTCTTTCTGAATAATTCTGGCATAACGCGGTCTTGTTTGTCCAGAAACTCCCGCTAATAATAGATTTGAATACCAACTGGGATTTTGGTACAAAACTTCAAATGAAAGACATATAAAAGTATGTTTAGACGAAGTATCGCTCGCGCTTGACGGAAATTTTAAATAGTTTTGATATTTCAAAAATTCTTAAATCATCACACAAATATTTAGGTCAAATTCAACCTTGTCTTTCTATTCTATTTCAAAATATACATGTGACAGATGCTGGATTTCGTATGTTTTGTCTCACAATCCTGCTGCCAGTTTTATAAAAAAAATTTTTAACGGTTATGATAAAAAAAAATGGATCTTAACGCTATTACATACGTACGTAAACCTTTCCTCCTGAGGGCATTTTCACGATTTTAATTAACAATTTCAACGGGTTCATAATGGATACGACACACACGTTATGTTAATTGCTTTAATATTCGTTACGTGCAGGGTACGTAGGCGTTCGGTAACAACGCACGTTGTAGGAGTGCAAAGTTCTAACAACCTGCCAAGTGTCATTTTTATTAGCATATAGCTGGAAAAACTGCTGCTGATTATAAAAATTCTTATTTTAGATAGAATTATTGAATGTTTCGTAATGAAAATATTCGATTTCTGAAACCAGGTGTTGTTTAATTGACAAAAATCAATCATATTCGTACAGGCTAGTAGTTGCGCGATAAAAATATTCAAATAAACCTCCTCCATATGTCTGTCACTTGTTAAAAGAAACGAAATAACAATCGATAATTTCATGGTATTGAGCAACAAACAGCGAGAGAACTAAGTTCTAATACAAGTGTTGTGCAATTTCGGTTGCTCAACGAGGTTTGAAGACCTAGATTAAGGATAATTCATTGGAATAATAATCATTATCTCCGTTAATTGGTCTTGTGTCTGGTAAATGTACCTTGTATTAAGACTTATTTGGCTCGCTTTTTATTTATAATTGTATATGAGTATTTTTTCATTTATTATTTTTTACGTTGCTTCGAGTCCTACGCATCATGCCTGAAACGAGAAATTGTTGTATCATTAAGTTATTATCATTATTATTATTATCAGTTTATGGTGACGGCCTCGCCGACAATAAATCCCAAGCAAATCACTTGAACTAATTGGAAAAATCGTTCAGGTACAACCAGAAAATGCTTTTCACGTTTGCTTTATCGGGTAACTTGAAAAGTTACACACAACCAAATCTGGAAAGATTATTATACACTTAATTGTAATCTAATGTATTGTCAGAATTTACATAATAATACACCGTTCTGGAGGCGGGTGTTACTCAATTTTTCCTTCTAATACTGTCCAACATCGTGTTGATAGAGATTAATTACATTAGTCGATCAGTACCACCCGTAGACAAAAATAAATGTGTTGCCAGATGGGCAATGCGGCAACATCGCCATTTGGTCCAAGGACGGACAAGAAAGGGTTAAAACTAGGAGGGTCCATCTGTCTGTCGTCTTTGCGGACCGGTCATCTCTATGTGTGCGTGATTATGCAATTCTCTTATGTGGCGTTCGTTTCCGAAAGGGGATAAATGATCGAACCCTTCCCCTTTCAGATATCGTTTTTAGGAAAAATCGTCAATTATGCATAAGATTATTTCATAAAAGAATGCATAATTTGGTCAGGTTTTCCGTATAAATTTTAATTGAAATTGGTGTCGTTAAAGGGTTCGACTATGGGAAAATATTCCATTTTTATCGTTATTTAAATGAGATGAAATGTTTCTAAGGTTCGTAATGTTAAATGTAAATTAGGGTTAGGAATAATGAACGTTTCATACAGGGTGGTGTATGGCGTACTATAGAAACTTAATAAACGTCTTGCCGAGGTCATCTTGGGCAAACAGTTCTAATAGACCTTTACTAATAATTTGCGTTTCATGTAATGAAATTTTCAGAGAACTTTAATGTAATAGGTCGAAGACTTAGAATCTAATAATTTTAGTGATTAAAAATGTCTGTAACTCAATAATCATTGCGATTATGAACATTTTTTTGTAATACATTGTTGTTTGATATGACCTGTAGTAGGCTTTATAGTTCTATGCAGTACGTCATACAATACCCTGTTTATATCCAAAATGATTTATAGTAAAAAGTTATAGTTACGTAATTTTGAACAAAAATGTTGATTGAACCTACATCCTATTTTACTTAGCTACAGAACTAAAAGATTAAAGTTTTGTAATGAAAAGAGTAAATAGCATAGATCTTGTTACCGAATGAGTATTCGAATAGGTAGCAACCTTCTCATGGAGTCTTTTGCCGCACATTCTAACATTCTATAAGATTGGTACGACAGCTGTACAAGATATCCAAATTTTGTAGTATTTACGGGGTTTCCCACTTATTATGAAAACTAGAAAGATGCAGTTTTCGGAACACTATGTCATTTTGTAAAACAAAAGATGTCAGTATTATTTTGGGGTGCCCTCTTATTCTCAGGTGTGTGATAATTTATTGAAACACTGAATATTGTTTATTGTAATTCTTTTAACGTAGAAATCATTGGCGTATTCAATGTTTTTTAACAATGGATAATTTATAGATCAAATATGTATTATTTCAAATCGGCCACTATATATTTTATTTATGACCTAAGGTCATATGAGATTTTTGGTTCAAAATTACACAGGTTGTTCGAGTTTACTTATTATAAGCTACTTTGTCCACTAGAATAAGATCTACCAAAAAAATAAATCTACCTTGTGACATACATGTGAAACCACTGAAGTTAATTAGTACCTATATCTGTTGCAAATTATTTCCATATAAATTAATATGTCGACTCCGACCGTGGTATAATTACCTCGGGTGTAAAATATTAATGAAATGTCTCTTTCTATTGTTTCAAATCGTAATGTGTTTTTCATTGGTCACAGGTGCGTAAGCAAAATCGAGCGGACACGAAATGTATATGGGCGTTCTCTAAATTATTAAGAACATGATAACCTTTTTCGAGATAAATTGTATAATAACTACTAATGGGTCTACATGACTATTATCATAGCCTTATCATGTTTTTTTTCAATTTAGTGCATAGTATACTCTCTGAGTTCAAGAGGCCTATACATACAAATTCCTTAAATTTTCAAACAAATCGACTGATCAGACAACACTGCGGCAGTGGTTTCGCAGCGTCTCGTAACTGGAGCCGGTCGTATACAGTCACAAAACACACAGTGTTGTCTGACAAGTCGCGCGGCCGAGTGAAGCACCTTCATTTGCTAATAGTGGCATTTGCATTGCAGATAGACTGTCAGCATTCACAAAGGCAGCACTACAGAGCAACAGGAATTCTAATATGCGCTAGAACCTCCCTCCGTCAAGTCAAGAACCGCTTTTCGCTTTTTTGGCTTCCGCTTGTGCGATTCTGTGTAGTAGTCAACTAACAGAAAATTGGAAATCTCCTCAGAGAAGAAGTAGACGAGGAAGAAGAAAACCGATTCGCGAACTACGAGTTACTTACCACTGTTGTGTGTTGTGTCCCGAGTTTAGTTGCGTAAAAATTCGAAGCGATCGCGCGATATAATATTGCAAGTACGAAACCGTAGATCACTCGAAAAATGGACAATAATTCTACTTTTCTAAAAAATTTGTGAAGAATTCTTGTACAAAGTGCTGGGTCGCGAGCGTATCGTGTTTTTTTAAAAAAGGATTTTAACTTAAATATCGTCGTCGACTAGAACCGTTTCTAGCCAATTACAGTAACACAATGGCAATGGTAAATCTGTTGAATGGCAAGGACTCGCGCTGGCTCCAGCTGGAAGTCTGCAGGGAGTTTCAAAGGCAAAAGTGTTCCAGACCGGATACGGAATGTAAATTCGCACATCCTCCAGCCAACGTCGAAGTACAAAATGGACGGGTGACCGCCTGTTATGACAGCATTAAGGTAAGAGAATTTTTTGAATTTTTTTCATATCTTGCCTTCATTTGGCGGGAGTTTTAGAGCAACGCATTGGAAACCCGACAACGGCAGCAATTAAGCTCGACAAGAGCCGCGTGATGATGCGGTTCGAAATTTAATTTCGCCTTTCTTAATTAGCGATATTCAACCTAATTGTGCGTATATACCTGATACATTTCAGAGATCCGAAACGTGAAAGTATCGTCCCGCAATATAGTATATAAGCGTTGTCGGGCCTTGGGTGCAGTTCACTTGAAAGGTGAACAAACCTATGTATAATTTATGTTAATTTTATCTCAGTCTGGTCTTGGCGAAACGCTGTTTGTTTAATAAAATGTTTTGGTGTTAAAATGTTACACAATCGCTAGTTTCTTTATTTACTTATTCTGTTTAAATATAGACTCTGCACTCACGCTGGAAATATTCAAGGATTTATTGTAGGGATAGTTTTTTTTACCAAAAAAATATTTTTTTGTTAATCATCATCGAGCTTAGGACAATTAGAACGGAACGTAGCTCGTTAAAATTGTATTCAACATCGGCCTTGCCCCTGATGACTTCCAATTATCGTGGCGAGATACCAGACTATCGGATCGGCCATTATGTTGCTATTATGCGGTCCGTCGTCGCGTACTGATTTATGTTCGTTGGGTTTATTGAATAAGAACTTGGTCCTATCGCGAGCATGTTCAATGGATGATTATTCAGAAAAAGGAGCGGTTCACTCCAGATACTTACACCTATGTATAAAATTTATAAATATAACGTTGCTTGACGTACTCTACAAACTTAAGGAGGCCTATTCATGAGGTAAAACATCAAGTAAAGAACAAAAATGAAAAAATGAACAAATATCCAATTCTCTGTGATTGTCATACCATTATTCAAATATTCAGATATCAGTGTTAATTTTTTTTTTTTGGTAAAAAAATCACTACAAAAAAAGCAGCAGATATTGTACAAAATAGACTAAATGACTACCCCTTAATAATCTCAGATTATTTTCGAAAGTATACCCTGGCGCAGTTCAGCTCTAGACATAACTTGTGTGTCGTACACGAAACTCTTAAAACGACTTTAGGTGTAACAATCTAAAGGTGTGATATCTGATGGTCAAGAATGTAACCCTACACGTTTGATTCTACTGTTAGAACACAATTGAGAATAGAAACAGTAGAAATGTCTGCCACATTTATCACAAGACATTTTTGTCTTATGATGTTATACACTCTATGTTACACCCAACATATTTGTGACATTTTTGTTATTAAAATCTAAATAATATACCGATAAATTTTATCAAATCAACATTTTAGTTAAGTGGACGTGCGAACAAAATGTGAATTGCGATTTTGTTGTTAGTGGGCTAAAAGTACTCGCGTTTATTTGAAAATTTATATCATATTATATTTTAAACTTATATATTCTATAAGTACCTACGTATGTTAGATCACTTTATATCCTATGAAGTATATAGATACAGAAACCTAAAGTATATAGATAGAGTAAACTAAACCTTTCGGTTATTTATTATTTGCTGTTGTTTATGGCACATACAAAATATTGGCTCAATAAAACTGTACGTTTATATTGCTGATGAATACATTTGGTCATTACATATTTTTTCTCTCAATTAATGCCTTTTACCATCTCTAAAAAGCGTATTCCCCGTTGCTAAGCAAGATTCTCAACGCCTGGTCAGAAAATAAAAATAAAACAGGTTTGGTTTTAAAATAGCTTTATCGTATAAATTATGATGCCATCTCGATTGACCAGATGCTCGTTTGGATTTTAATGTGTTGTTCGGGCTATTGTTCTAAGAATTCATCGCTAGTTTTGCAGGGACGTTATTTCTTCTACTACAACTTGTTATAGAAACTATTTGAGTCACGTAGATAGAAGAACATCTATAGCATTTATTGGCTACATACTATATGTAAATATTTTATGACTTAATAAGTTTATGTGTCATAAAAGTTTCTTGTTCAGATGTGCGAAAACCTCATTGCATTTAACGGATATGACAACATTTGTTTAATAAGATAATGAAGCTTTGACTGTATTTGTTCAAGATCTTTGTCATAAATTTGTGGAAACTCTCAAATATGTTACGTTATTATTTATTTACTTTCAAGTCTTGGAGAATTTCTATTTTCAGAACTCGATAAAATAAAAAGATATCATCACTTACATACTAAACCTTATCGATTTATTGACGTTCTAAATTAGGCCATTTATTGTAATTATATAATTTAAGGTTTTTCCTAGACGGTTTCGCACTAATTGCTTTTCATCTGTTTCCAAAACAATTTCCTTGTTCATTTGCCAAAGTTTTGACATTACCGAGCCAGCAAGTAGATCTGGCGAAGACCTTATTCTCAAACAAATGAACTAGAAAAATCTTTTGTTTTAAGTTATTTTTCTTGTTTTGTCAGGAATCAATTTTAAAAATAGCCATAAAATACGTAAGCTGTATTGTTTGTGGTCGCTCGATCTATTAGTCGCCATCAAGTAATAAAAATAGTGAACACACACGTAAATTTATGGAAAACGTTCGTATTTCGGGGTGTAGGTGTTATGAGATTGCTCAACTCGACACTAATCTAATCATAGAACCGTTTACTAAAATGGAGTTGGACTATTATATACCATACCATTTCAACGAAGTGTGTATTATTATGGCAAGTTCAAAAAACATTTAAAAAGAGCGGTCACCCGAGCACCACAAATCCACCGGTGTGAAATGTAAATTATATACAGCCTATTAGCGGAAAACTGCAGGAAAATCTGTCATAAAATTAGCAACATTCCCGACGTGTCTGTTAGCGCGCGCGGTGCTCCAAATTCGTTCCGACATAATTCATCCTAAGTATTGCAGGTTTCTGGCGTCGGCACTTAATTTAAAATTGAGGAAGTCGTCTATTGTTTCTCTTTCAGGGGCTTTCACTATTCACAAATTAGGTTTAACCTATTTCGGAGGCCGAGCACTATCATGAATAGTTTCATAATCTGATACTGCAAATAGCTCATCATACATAATTCTGAATTTTATTGCTTTATAATTAGGCTCGTTACACCGACATTTCGTCACTTCCTAAAATTTATCCATCGGTGACCATCGTCCATTGATGGTTCAGGGGATTTTATCCCCATATAAGGAGCATTAGTGACTAGAAGAAAAGGGGGTGAGAACAAAGCACTTCCTCCCTATGGCGATTGAACAAAACGTCCAGAAACAATAAAATTCCTTGGAAGAAAGGATTATTGTGCCATAACGATTCCGCGACTCTCTCTCTCTCTCTCTCTGTCTGTCTCTCTCTGTCTCTCTTACTCTTTCGTTCTATGTATAAGTCGTTTGGAATAATAGCAAAATTTCAGCAGGGGTTTTTCTTTCTCTGTTCGTAATTTTGAAGTCGAAGACTTAATAAAGGTGAATTACGTCCTATAATTATAGGTACATATGTAGATATTGACACGATTCTTTCGGTAATTTAACGAGACTTGACGATGAGACCGGGAAACCTTGACCGAATCAGTACTCGTAGCTGTAGCAGATGTTTTGATTGTTCACTTGTACTTTTTATATGACCTTTTAAAGAAGTTTTTTTAATCAGTTTGAGAGTTGAATGTGTTTATCATCTTTAAAATATTTCTATTTATTCAACTTTGCAGAAATTAACTCGGAGAAGGTTAATATAAACGGTCGAGTAAATTCCATTTCGCCTACGGATTCAGCGAAAATTAAATGTCCGACGCCAAAACTTCTTTATGGAAACTCCAATGAGGCACTAACCGGGACTAATAGGAAAAACTTTTAATAATTGCGCAACCATTTGAGGAGCGTTATTGGAAATTTTTGAACTCTTTTAACACCAAAACTTACTTAGTAGCTCGTCAAGTTAGTCTGATATTTTCTAGCTGAAGTAAGTTTATTAAAAAAGGTAAAAGGAAATTGTCAAATTTTCATGCAAAGATTTACTTGTCCAAAAAAAATACGATTTAGGACGTACAGATGTTAGAACAAATACTTTTCTCAACCTAATAGGCTTTTTAATGGTTTTTAAACATGTTTGGTTAATGCCAAATCTTTTTGGTTGAACTTTGACTTTTAACAAAACTAATTGAGAACAATAAGAGTTTCTTCAACTCGGTTTCATTACAGACTCAACAAAAAGGTACTTTTACGCAACAATTCATTTGCTTACTTTCTTTTCTCGGTGCAGCCAAGCTTTTTGTAATTCTCTTGCCAAAATCCAGATATTATCGTGATTCCCGATTATAGGTGACTGATCATAAATAAGAAACTGAATAATTCCATCTGAATGCTTAGCCGTTCCTAATTCATCAAAACGCATTAAATTCGAACATCACATATATTTTGCTTTCACGTGAAAGGCCACATGGATGGAATTTTACCATGGTCACATTCACTTTTTGTGTTGTAGTCTATATTTAGAGATTTGTCTGGTCTATTCGGTAACATTTTTTGTCCTATTACAATTTAAGACTTGAGTCCGACATAAGAAATCGATAATAACCACCGGGTGTGGTACATGGTTTTGCAATATTGTATAACATTTCGGTAGAGTTGTTGTTGGGAGGTCTCAAAACAGGTTCTAATTGTTAAGCGTTTTTATCTTTCTCCAAACAACCGGGTAAGCTTCAACAGAATGTTGTATGAGCGACATATTTTATTCAAATAAAAGTATTCCGAATATATATGTAGGATGCTATTGATATATAGCACGATATTGGATTAATAAAATGGATATCCGTAACCGTTTCCCAATTCAATCCAATCCAAAATGGTATCAAACAGCTTTTTCGCATTATCGCTTCCAGGAAAATATCGCACGGGATCTTATTTGTCCTTAAACAACTGGAAGGAATACGTCTCTAATGTGCAGTTTTATTCAGCGTTCGCTTCTTATATTATTTTCGCGAAAACCCCAAGGCATCAGTTTCTACCCTCTTTTATACCAGAGTCGGCGGGTGATGGGACCCCGGTCCTATGTACTCGTCGACTTTTGTTTATTGTTTTGCGCTTGAGGCCCCATCTTATTTTCGGCTAATTACTATTTGCTGAACGAAGCCCTTTGTAGGTGGTTTAGTATTAGATTCATTCAAAATAAGGCATGAAATTGACATTTTTAGCAGATCCGACGGCAAAATAGAATTACGGCACTGGTATTTTGAAGGATTTAACTGGAAGGTGAATTTTTGAGCAAGCCTTGTTCTCTCCGTTCTTTTATTCCTTTAATATCTCTGTGATGTAGAAAATAAGAATTTTTTTATTGATATTGTTTTAGTTGGCAACATATTTTTGACTTTGAAAGTAACTACACACATTTGTTCCAAGAGTTGATATTGCAATCTTCCCTCAGTAGTCTAAAACTTGTCAAAACTTTTGCTTAAATTCCGAAATAGTAAAACCACATGTACCTACAACCTGGATGGCAATCAGTACGAAAACCGGAAATTCATTCGGATGGTTTGATAGTATGCCGTAAGCCTGTGTTCATGTTTCTCTTAGTCAGTGGCAGATTTCCTGACGGTTTAGATGTTCCCCCTAGTTTTGACTGCTGATTTAAATGCATCCAACGTCGTCGAGATCAAATTCTATCCGGAAAAGTTTTCCGACTCATTCGTGAAAGAGAGATGAGAATTTCGTTCCATTTCTAACAAACATAGAAATCAAATTAGCGTTCTAAATGAAATTAGCTATAGTTCTAATTTATGTTTTGCACAACGGGGCATAACGAGGCTGATTTAGGGAATGGAACAGTGGTTGTCGTTCCCAAATCGTTATCCGGCGATCTGCAATCGGGGGGGCGGACAGACTCGCACAACAAAATAACCAAATCCAATTCCGACTCCCACTGTTTCCATACAGCGGAGCCATATTCTAACTCATTGTAGCAATGAACCATTCATGATGCTGTAAAAAATCTCTTCAATGATTAATAGAACGGGAAATTTAATTAAAAGGAAAACGTTATTTACGCCGTTGATGGAATTGTAGATTTAAGAGTTGATGTTAATACGGCTCGACCCTCCACTTATCTTGGATTGGAATTACCATAATCAAATGGTGAAGATTACCGCGAAGGATGATTACATGTGTACGTACGTCGAGCCCGACATGTGTTCAAACTTGGCCCATTCATAAAAGGCAAAGCTAGAAATTTGATTTCTCTATATAAAGTAAAAGGAGATTTTAACAAGATAATTGCTTGTCATTTATAATATAGCATCGTGACATTTGATGGTTTAGAAAGTATTACCTACTTGCAATTACCCTTTTGATAAACGCGAATAATTGCCACATTTGTAAATATTACTATGAATTTGGCAATAATTCTATGGAATATATCAAGTTTATTTTCTAACTATGCTGTGTTGCTACCCACACTATGTTTTCTAAAATAGTTTCCTTCCGTTTAAAAGCGAGAATTAACCAAGACAGTATCTCCGGATAACTGACGTGCCCGGAAAATATCTCCATAAAACTAGCAAGCAACCAGTTTTCTCGGCACTCAGCTGGATTAGTTTTCTTGTTCTTTAAAGGCCTTCGTTAAATTTACATAATAGTCGTGCAGAGTTTTACTAGAGGGGCGCCGGAACATTATAGCGACTCTACGTAAGATGGCGCAATATAAAACTACCCGTACAACCGTGAAATAACCGTATTTGTAAACTTTTTGCGGTCCGGAAAATGTGTAATAGTTAAGCTCATCCTTGTCTGGTTAATGTTATCAAACCATATACGTGCTCCTTCAGATAGTAGCGTTGTGAATTAACGACTCTCCAATCCTCTTAACTTTACATCTCGTTACGATTGAAGCGAATTAATACCGCAAATCTCGATGTCGCTCCTGCGTCTTAAATCGACTTGACGTTTTCGGAAGCTTCTCACTCAACGTCCAAAGTCTTTCTAAGTCGGAAATAAAGCTTTTCAGAGAAAGCGCGATTTTCGTTACTTAGTGTTTATCAATTAATGTATGTGGATTTTGAAAACGCAGTATTTTGCCAATAAAAATACATACAAGTGAACAAGATTAAAAAGAATCGTTTCATATTCGGAATTCAAATAACATGAGACCTATACGTCTATCTGTATGTAAATAGTATTCAAAGCTTTCTCGGATTTGATATGAACTGTTTGCTTGAAAATTTAATAACCGCTTATTCGTTTTACGACACTGGTTTGTTTGTCGGGGAAACCTCCACTTTATCTCCTTTGAGGATTTAGAATGGGAAAAGGGCTGAATCGATGAGCGATATTGAAAACTTTTCGATGTTTGTCAGGGGTTGGTCGATGTTCATTAAAAGAAATCGCCTTCAGTCATACGACTTTATTTGGATCGACCATTAACATAAATATTTTCAAGAAACGTTATTATTATTATTATTATTATTATTATTGGGCGTTGTCAAAGAGAATATGTAATATCAATACAGCAAACCAACAATGATCACCCACTTGAAATCCTCGTCAAGAACTTAAGGAGGAGATGGATAGATAGATAAATAGATAGAGCACTGACCCCCTAATGTCCAAATATTCTGATGTATATCGACGACTAATCGATCTTGGTTTGACAGTGCACGATTTGATTTTTCATGTTGTATTGTTCTAAAACAATGAATTATTAGAAAGTTACTATTTAACATTACGACAACGTTGACAGTTTAATTGGTTTTTCTTTAATTCAATTAATAATTTATGACGATTAGGAGTAGAGCTCGAATGGGACGGTCAGGAGACACCTTGAAAGGATTCAGTAATTTGACGTTGCCATTGCAAAAGCTGATTTATAACGACAAAAGTGGTTGTAGGGTCTAAAAACTCATTTTCCGGTTAATTAACTATGCGACGCGACAAACGGTCCAGTTTCGTAGTGCAGGAAACAACACCGCATACACTTCCTCAACAAGATAAATTACTCGAATTGCCAGAAGTAAGGTTTAATTGTTCCTGGAATCTTGCAGAACACGTGTATCGATAAAAATTCGTACGAGGCCCATTGTTTTTACCTAATGAGAACCAAAAAGTACCTACTAGCGACAATAAAATGGTAGTAACAGAGCATGATTTGCGGCTGTAAATGTATGTTGTAGCAACGAAAAAGAATCTCATTTCGCATTCGTTCAACGTCCCCATCGAAAGTCGTTCTTCTCAGCCGGCTCAAGTTATACTCTCTCTCGTTTTGGGGCCCCGGTGATGGAAGATCCAGCAGATAACGCCGGGCCGCGATCAGCATTTTTGAAAAGAATCCGGAACATTGATGGAAGACCCGAGTCGTTCGACCGTTTCGTAAACTAACTTAAAATTAATGCACCGCCCTCCTACAAGGAATCAATAACGAAAGGGATATCATGCTTACATTTCAATGTTTTCAGATTTGAATTAATTGCTTTTAGTGAAAATTAATTAAGGGATGTACACCATTTTTCGACTTCTCGTTCGGCGGAAAATGGAATATCCGGCTTTTTAATGCCTCGAAAGTAATTCTCGCCATAATGGCAATTTCATACGGCGTCGGGAATTTTTTAATGGCCCATGAAGAAGCAGCAGTAAAGAAAATCAGTCGAGCAGAAGTAATATATTTTTGTAAATAAGAAATACTTTCAGCTTTATTAAAAGTTATAACCTTAACTGTTCGCGCGGATGAGTTTGGAAATATCTTCTGTGGGTCTATTTAATAGGATTTTAATGAAATTACTTTTGAGTTTTCTTTCTTTTAAGACTTGTGTCACGTGCTTGTTTAAGTTTTCGTCTAGATTTATGGTCAATATTATATCTTAAGTTTAAAGCAAAGGGCAAAACTCCAACCTGTTTCAATCTCATCAAGAGATAAAAATTTTATTTTCAGCAATATTTCCAGGTTTCCGTGCAATAAATCCAGTTCGTGTCGGCTGCAACATATTCCCCTGTTTATTTTTCCAAGGATACGATTTAATCTTGCATTTGCAGATTTCATTAAGCTCCCTGAGTTCGCAATAAAAGTCTTACCTGGATCCGGTCTGATAGCGTTTAAGTTTTCCGAGTTTTTCTTTGTTCTTTTTTCCTTAATTCGTGCTCGACTTTCACGACCGAAACACATAATTTTGATCTCGCTTGTGAAACTGGAAGAGGTTCGTTCGTTTTCTAACATTTGGAGGTTAAATTTCCTGATGAAGTATCGTCGTGGGTCGTTATCTACGTCCCCCCTGATTTAATGGTACAGCGTCGTCTAGTCGACGCCGCTTTACGTTTTCCCCAATAACGATTTTACTGTCTTATATATGCCGTTATAGTCAGTTTTTCATTGTTTTTATGTTCTATTGTCTCCATTAATTAATTTCTTCTCGTTAACTTATTTTTCACCATCTCCTAGCACCCTGTTTTGTTGTTATTTTTATCAAATGTAATCATGTTACCAGTCTCTATACAAAAAAGGACTTGACGCTTTGCTCATTTCTTTTTTTTTTTGACTTGTTGCATTTTTCCGCGCTTGTGATGGTTTTAAAAAATGATTACAGTAATTGTATTAAAGAAGAAATTGAATTACTTTTTACTTTTATTTGAAAACAATACCTACATGCCTAAATATTTTCTATAACATCTATCATTTCTTGTTCCTTAATAAATAGTAATTAAGTACACATTTCTTTTTCTTAAAAAAATATTTTCTAATGTCCTAAGTTAAAGTTTTAGCAGGATCGTTCGGTGATGTCAACTCTCTCCCCAGGAATTAAAAAGCCGTGAAAATTTATGTTCTTCGGGGGACGGGTTGGCTCCTAATCTGTACAACATACCCAATGCTTTTGTAACATTTTTTTTTCATTACGAAATACTAGCTTTAGTATGATCAAATATATGTATATACATATAATATATGTATAATTGGGATATAAAGTAATTACGTTACTTTTCTTTTATAAACCTTGTTATCCCCCTGTTTCAAGTTCATTTTTTTTGTCAGAAATTAAGATTGAATCTATAACGGGTTCCCTTAAGCTTAAGTAAAAAAACAACTGAAAGGTAAATGCTGTTAAATGTAAAATTAACCAGTATCTCAAAGGATTAAGCCATTAAACTATAGTAACGCCTTTAGCAAACTACATAGTTAATTAGAATAACAAACTGACGTTTTCAGAAACAGTCCAACACAATTCTGATTCCTCGTAGTTAGTTATTCGCTATCGTGACAATGAGTACATAAATTATGTGCTGTGCTTACTTATACGAAGGATGAATTAAAAAGTTTAACACATATCTCGTATCTCTATATTGTTGTTCTTTTTCATCATTTCATTTTTGTAGTTAGTAGAAAAAGTAACAACTATCATCCAATCAGATTTTCACGTCTTCCGATCAGTTGTATTTCAAATCTAATGTTCCTTTTTCTGTGGAACGCGACCGCCGAAAATGGTTTATGGCCTTAGTAAATTAGAAAAGTGACATAGAATTGCAGCCCGTGCACATAAATTTTTAACAAAATATCGGCGAATTTTATAACAAGATTATGTTTAAAATTTAGTGGTGTCCTAATTTTGCGAGGGGAGTGTGCCAAACTTAATACGATGGTTTATTGTGGTTTACACTCGAAAATACAACTTTTTTTAATGGTAGGAGTGACGTCATTAAATTCATCATTTTTCTTAAAGAAAAGCAATATTTTTTATCGCCAAGGTATAAGGCGAACCGATAGGATTGATAGGTAAAAGAGTGAAACATAAATCAATGTCACTCTTGAGCATAACAAAGTTTCAATTGCTTCATAATCGAGTAAATATTAAGATGTGATCTCTTTCGTATGCTTTTCAAGGTCCGATTGCAAAGAATGTATCTCTACGTACATCAGAATCCTTAACTCTTGCGCTTTGATATATTTTTTTTTCATTCGTTTATAAAGTTTCCTTTCGGGATAAGTTAAAATACGGAATAAATGTTTTAGAAAGTTTCTTGCAAGCGGCAATAATGGATGGGTCGGGATAGCAGCGGCGAAATGGATTATTTTAAGCCGTTTTAAAATTCAACCGAGCGTTTCCGGATTGTTGAGGAGGAAGGTTGGAAATGCCGCAGAAAATTTGCAAATATCCGTCGATGACGTTCTTCCTAAACACTTTTCGGATGTCAAGTGATTCATAATTTTGATTATTTTCAGCTTAGATGCGCCCCACAGGGGCGTAGAACATTAAGCCACGTTCAAATTATAAATAAACCAGTTTATGGTAAGAATTCGCTTCTGATAACTCATTATTTCTGCAGATGGTGCCTTATGTCTAAAACGAAATTCGCAACAAATTCCATTTTATGAATTAATTTAATGCCCCCCTGGCCGTGTTTCAGGTGGAACAGCCTGTTTCGCTTCCAACAAAGGCTTACTGATAATGAGTGTTCTGTAAACCATTTTGTCTAATTTATTGACACTTTAAAGACTGGTTCTTTGCCTGCAAACTCTCCTTCCTTCGTTCGTGGAATTTACTAAAAACCCAGTGGTAGCTCGTTATTGATAAGTAATATGGAGTACGTCATAAAGTAGATGGAAATGTTTTTTTCAATGTTTACTCTTTAGATGGGTCCAGAGCCTAAACAAACGGAAATAGTATTTTGACTGAAGTTCAAGGTAAACCCTTTCGTCGGTTAGGAACACACACCTTTCTCAGCCCTCGAAGCACTTTCAAGTTTAAGCGCGGAAGTAACGACAAGGTGGCTGTTTAGTCTTTAGTCATGTACATTGTCGGAAGTCAATGAGAAGGATTTAATGTCTGTTTGGGATGTATATGTTTACATTCCATTCCATATACCTACAATTAACAAATAATCATTAAATCGACATTTATTTTCTTAAAAATTCCATTGTAGCCTTAATTTTTGTCACACTTAGCAAATCGTCAAAGTTTCGCGCGATATTCGAAAAGGTTATTTAAATTTACGAATTTAGCTTGCGAGGACGTTTCCCGTTTTTCGTTCAATTATCACGCTCGACATAATTGAATGTTGTAATTAAGAGTTGCAATTAAATTTAACCAAGTTTGGAAAGTACCAAGCTAAACGACGCATTTAGATATGCCCGTTTCACGAGACAGTTTAGCAGTGGAAAAATTAATGGAAATTCGTTAGATTTGTCTTGTTTTCACAAGAGACAAGTCGTAAATTGTTGAAAAATTTCTGATTTGATTGCCTAAAAAATTAACAAAAATAGATATGAAAGCCAAAGCTAATTTGATAGAATATTCTATCAGATTTCAATAAATCGAAGGTGCATGCATTGTAAACTAAACTGGAAACGGACGGTCCGTGTTTCAATTACAAAGTTTTTGTTTTTGCTGTATTCAATTTTGTTTTTCCAGAACATCAACATCGGGGTTCGAATTTATTTAATCCAAATTTGAAATTGTCGACAAGATGATCTGAAGACGAAAGACATTGTTAATTGGTCTTCTTGGAAATTTTCGAGGCTCTCCTTTCGGGATGGATCTTATTTATTATTTTTCCGGAATTCCAATTAAGGTTCCATTGCGCTAGGAATCGTGTGAATTATCTCGAATACAAATTTAATTGCTTTTCTTTTGACTAAGTAATTCCGCTTTAAAAATAATGTTACAAAAATTGGGTTATTTTATAAACGTCTTTTAAAAATGCCAATAAACAAATTTTATAATATTCAAATTTTATTATCACTGTCTGTTGCGAAAATATTTTTATATTTGGGTTTTAATTGAAGCGGCAATATTTATCGTACAATTAAACCAAACATAAATGACATACGGAAATTGGTTTGGATCAAGTCCCTAAATTATTTTATTATTTACAAAACGTCGAATTTGAACGGTAGGAATATGAAGTTTCCATTTTTGTTTATACATTTTTGATGCGTAATCGGGATTTCACAATGTTAATATAATTTGTGATTTTATACCAACATTATGAACGTGAGCCACTAGAATGAAATTTATGTTCCCAGCTTGTCACAACATTGTTTTTTATAACTTATGACTTTACAATTGTAATTTCCAATTATATGTTTTTGTAAATTTTATTTTTAGTTTTTATCATATTACAAACCGACCTTAGATAACCAATAAAGATTAAGGTAACAATTTGTCAAAAAAAAAAAGTCGTTGATTAGATCGAGAGAATTTTTAGAACATTATCAAGGAATTTTATTTATTTTTCTTTTTTTAATAACCTTCAGCTTTAAACTTGAACTTGAACATTTGTATTAAAGCTCTTCTCTAAAATACGTGCGGGTGCGGGAATAGCTGAAACGTGTCCTTTTCGAAATATAATCCCAATTTCGGGATGATTGTTCTTTAAAATATTTATATGCGCTGGACCATGCTGGGAATTCAAACATTTGAATGGTCAAAATTGTGGGAAACGAACAACGGGAAATCGTCGAGGCAAAGACAATAAACATTGTGAGCGAACCCATTTTTGGGTACATCTTGCCGATATTGATGAAGAGCTGTGTGGGCTTTGGAATTTTATTAATCTGTTTTCCTTCTTTTTTTTTAAGTTTGGTTATTAATTTTTTAAATTTCGGCCGCTGGAATTACATTTTATAAAACGACCAATCAGTTACGGTTAATCAATAGAATAAAAGAGCAGAAAAATATAAATAATTTTTCTCTATAAAATAATTAATTTTCCTGTTTTTTTTTCAGGTGAGTTTTTGTCTCGTATTTAGATGGTCGATGCCGTTCCTTCGGCCCCACTCGCACACCTTAAGATAAGGTAAAGTCCTCGATTTATTAAGGCTGAATTTGGCGAATTTTCCTTAAATGGGTCCATTAAACTGCAGGTAATTCGTTTGGGGTCCCGGGCATATTAAAACTCGTTTCGGTTTTCTCAAAATCGCTATAGCGCTTAGCCCAACAAAAGTGTCGAGCCGTAGAGAGGGGGCGATTTTTTTTTAAACGGTTTCGCTTAATTCCACACCCAACTCGACTAATTTCAAATTATGTCCGCGTAATTTATTCGAAATTTGTCGGGCGTTAGGACGATACGCATTCCTCTCGATGGTGGTGGAAATCAACCGATAGTTCGATTAACTGGACAAATAGGTCGAATTAGGCTGAATGTAAAATACTATTTTGCAACTGTACATGAAGCGAATAGTATCCACGATGGGAAACAAATTACGGCTTAGCCACACGCACCAGTTATAAATAGGCAATTAGGATTTGTTATAGTTTCGGCATGGAAAAAGGCGATTGTCACCAAAATTAACCGATCCCATGCTGAAAAAATCACGGCATACGAGCTATTTAAAACTAACATATCATTTTTTATTACATAGAAAGTGCAAGCATGACATGTAATCAGTTTTTCCCTCCATGGAAGTATTGTAAAAATGAAGTAGTAGGGATTTAATAATTTTATCCATTATCGGAACCGCACTTCGAGGAACGGAATAGAAGTTGTGAAAAATGATTTTTCCGAATTAGGAAGCGTTCGGCTTGACTGGATTGATGACAAGTCTTTGGTACAAATAGCATGCCTCACGTCCATGATAGTTTTTCCGACATCTTTAATTTATTACTTGCGACAGTTGAAATTGTTTTAGTTTCGACAGCTATGACATTTTTCCTCTTCGCAAAAATAATTCTTACAGTTTTCGAGAAATAGTCGTTCGTCCCTAGCAGAAATGTCAAGGTTGTTTAGGAAGTCCAAGTGTTCGTATTGAAAAAATGGTTCTTTATTAAAGAGCTTGTTGAATGTTTTATAAAACCATTGCGACTGTTTCGGAATAGAGAATTACATAAATCTTTTACGACTCCCATCCGAGGACGTAATGAAACATTTTGCGGTAGATTCACGAAAATTACGCTATTGCCCCGTTGTAAATCATCTAAAATGTGACCGAAAAGAGCCCCGGTTAACCAAACCGGGTGGAAAATTCACAAGATCAGGTGGCCCGAGGGATTCAAAATACAATTATCGTGGCTTTAAGAAACCATATGTGGCTTGGCAATAAACAGTTTCCGAATGAGATGTGTGCGGTTCTTACGTGTACACCTACCATTGAAATTAAATGTATAGAAATGGTGGTACATTATTTTTAAACTACATTTAAAAGCTGTTCGCGTTAAGAGTAAGAATGGCTTTGACAAGTCTTAATTTTCCTTGGGAAATGGGCATCATCCAGTCAAGGAATTTCGCGTAACGAGGCCCTTAAAGAGCGTCGAAATGTGCGTGTCTAAATTCAAATAGGTCCAAAAGTGCCTGGAATGAGGGAGCAAACTTTCCCCAAAGTCAATTAGAGCCGACGAACTCCACGCGAAGAAAAGTTGACGCGGCCACGCTTTAATATGGTAGGCGCGCCCCCGTCCCAGCCCCAGCCCGAAAATGCCGCCATAAAGAGTTGTGTAAAATCCGAATTGGAGGATCGTTTTGCGGTGTCGGGACATTTTTATTGCTTCATTTATACCGGGGAATGGGGTGTCGAAATTAAAGTGTGGATTAAAAAGCGGCGCGCTATATTGCGCGCCTTCATAAATGGCCCATTCCTCGAGGTGTCGAGGAATAAGAAGTCGGCTCAAGAAAACGCGTTGAATTGTGTGATATTGCAAATTGGAAGTCTGGAGAACCGGGGGGATACTCTTTGCGTCAGTTTCTATTTTGTTTGCTTTTCTTGTTATACGAGCAAACTGAAAAGAGTCAAGAGTTTCTTCCATTTTTTTCTTATTTATTTCAAAATTGAAAAGTGAAATTACATATTTAAAAAAAATGTATCAATGTCAAATTATGACCTTGTTTTAGTTTATTCTTAAAATATCACAATTCTTTAAAAATAGCAACAATTTGCCAGTTTCCATTTTCTCTTTCCTCAACGTTTCTCCTGAACTTTACCTTGTAGGGTGGTTGTGTTAATATTTGAGTTGGGTCGTAAAATGCACACGCGAGAAACGAAACCTATCCGAAATTATTCTCTTACTTGGGGACTGAGTGCTACCATCTTATGCATTACGTCTGTAGATAGCAATCCCCTAGGATGTCAGCTCGGCTCGCTCGCTTCCAGATCGGTCTCGGAGGTTGCCTGCAAATCGGAGGTGGAACGAGATAAATTTTCGACCGTGCACCTTAATTGTCTGGCCCTGAATATTTTAAATGGCAACGGTAGAAAATTGGTTTAAATTTTTCAAGTGCAATCTTATTTTGTTTCTCACCTCACTCCCTTTCTCTCTCTTTCTTCGAACTGGGTGTCATTTTGAGAACAAAAAGCTAAAAAACAATTTCGGGATTAACTTTTTAATAAAAATGCCTTCCAGCATCTAAGTTGATTAAATACATGGTTTTACCTTTTTGCGGCCAAGCACTTTCCCTTGGTTTTTGCTGAAAGCAATCCTCCAGATGATTTCTCTTAAGGTCTTTTCTCCAGCATTTAGAGGGATTATCCCTTTTAATAGTTAACCTAGTGCCTGAGGGTCGACGAAGCCTCTACTGTAAAACCTTCACAAATGTTATTTAAAGGTTTATTTGTCTGACAAAACAAATGTGCTTCTCTTACTCTCTTAATTTTCAGTCGAACGATATTACTTACTACAATAGTAACCTCACTAAAAAGAATTTTCCACGCTTTGACGATTAATCTTTTCAACGATTACATGTTAGTTGAATTCGAAGCACTTCACACAGAAAATTAATAAAACGAATTCGTTTCTGATTGCCGTTCTTGCACAGTAATTAAACATTGTTTGCCGTTCGGATTTGGTTCACGGGAATAAATTTGGTCTGTGGTAAATTGGTAGTTTGATTTTTTACCTAAAGTAATGTTTTCGTAAGTGTGACCTAAAAAAAATTATCGATATTTGTTTTTCGCAAGTGTTTTATATTTATATGTGTATATGTGAAAGAATCAAAAGGGATCAAAAATAGCTATTTGCGTCATAAAATTCTTACAGCGTTCCCGGCTTTAAAGAAAACTTTGAACATCGTCCTCTATTGAAGTGTAAAAGACGGTGGGATGACAACACATCCAGGCAGGACAATGGCATTGTCCCAAATATGTGTAACGACGTGTCGCCTCCGTCACAAAAGGGCCGGTAAACTGGTGCGCCCCATAAAGTTTCATATCGCGGATCGAATTGATCTGTTCGGGGCCGCCACTCGAGAATGGTAACTTTCATAAAGGCAAGGAATTTCATAGGAAAGAATGACGCGGAACGTTTTTTTTTATCTTTTTAAACAAACTTTTCCGACGATAAAATTTCGTAATTATCTCGTTTCAATCCTCGCAATTTGCCATTTGATATCTCGGTCGCTTGCGCTATGCATTTCTAAATGGGAGTCTTTAGAAGTCTTGCATTACGATTATTAAGAGACGACTGCATCCTTCGTGGGGCCACCTAATTAGTCTAACGTGTAGTATTAAATGATCTCGCAGTTTATGTTGCATATCAGTCACGGTTCCAGATTAGCTTTTATTTATTTATTTGCCTTACGAAGTATTAATTTTTAATTCTCGAGAGGTGCTTAAGTAATCACTAATTTAAATAAAGATGAAGGATTGGAAAGACTGAAAGTTGTTAATTTAACGTCAATCTTCATTACGGACCAGTTCCTGGGGAGGCTCGGCAATGAATTACCGATCATTCAGACGCCCCATGAATATTTGCAGATTTACTTTATTAAAGTCACAGTGATTTTCGAAAGATGACAAGTCAAAAATTAGAGGAGGGTTGACTGAACTAAACCATAAAAAGGATGATTTGTTTTAATCTGATTAACAACGTTCCTACAATCATAATAGAAATTTTCTTTCCAAATTTATAGACTCGAGCAAATACATAATTTTGAAAACCTCGCTATTATAGTCTTGGCAGATGGTGCCTGCTTGAAATACGCGAATTATATTTAATATCAAGTAAATTAGGGAGGTATATAAAAATGTCAAATAAGCGCTCGAGTCTTACAAGTAGAATCATACTTTATTATTAACGATTCAGGAGGAAGCTGCCGTGCCGGAGCAAGAGGATTAAATCGCCCAAAAAATGGTTTGCTGGCTGCAGTTTGTAACAAATGTTCCATGCGAATCCGGATCCCGAAACTTCTCGGGTACATATAAAACGATTCTTTTCCTTTAGATTCGAAAAGTTCGAATTGTAACACAAAGTTGTAAAAGCGTTTCGAATGGTCCTCAATCCTTTCAAGATAGGTGGCGAGTTCGTGACCTGTTTACTATTCGTATACTGTATCCTAAAAGAGTAGTATCGGAAGCCTAAAGGGTCCGCGTAAAGGCCCAATTTCAATCGTTGTCACAAAACAAAGGCCGTTCGATGTGCAAGGGTTGGATAACGGGCGACTCAACATCGTTCGAATGTATGCAAATGTTGATTGTGAGCTTTCCACTTCAATGGATTTTTCCATATAAAAAAATTTTATTATTGAAAGGATTGGAAATATCGTGTATTGTAACTTTTACATAATTCAATTGTAATTAGACCATAACATTACATGAAGGTTATAACGATAAATTTAAAAAATAGAATAGTAATTATTTATTGGGATTTATAAATATTATCTTTAAATTTGATTTGTAGATTGTCGAATGTTTGTACAGTAATTAATAGTAATTAGTAACCGAATTTCGAAACTACAATAAATTAATTTGATAAGTAGATCAGAAAATTGCGTGAATATTGTACAATAATGACGCTTTTGTGACGTAATGGAGTAATACGTATTAGTAGTGCTGGTAGGGTGCATTTATGTGTGACTTTATCCATTCAAATCCTAGGATATTGGTATAATGGCGGTCACGTTACCAGTTAGAACCGTTATTGGATTGATTTGGATTACCTCCTATTTTCCAACACACTCTTTGTTTCCTTCTTCTATTCCTCGGATACATCGACTTAAAGCTGAGAGCCTCAAGGGAAATTTTCTTTTCTGCAAGTCGGAAAAAATATCAAATTAAAGCGGCCTGGACGCGTCACCCCAATGGAGAGTATCTCGACCCATACTCCAGGTAAAGCTTGAAGGGAGCAAAAGAAGTTTGATATTTGTTTTTTTTAAATGTTCATTTTTTAAAGGTCTCCCTTTTCACTCGAATGGTTTTGACCTTTTGTAAATGTAAAACTCAAATTTACTTGAACGCCCATAAAAATTACATTAGTTTTTTTTTTTTGAGGCAAGGGTACTTGATAATTATTATATTCGATATTGTTGAAAGCTTACTGGAAATTATTTCTCTCTTTTGGGTAAGTTCGAGCCGCAGAAAATTGTTTAATTAGAGGAGTTTTTAGAAGATAGAGAACAGCTGCGAGCAGTCCTCTGACGGAGCAGCAGCAGTAAAACTTTAAATTAAAACTATGAAAAAATTAACTGGATCGGTTGAAATTCGCAATTAAATCCACTTTGTTATAGGAAAACTTTAATTAATATTCTTAAATAATGAGATAGTGTTTTTTGTTCCTATCGGGCGCAAAATAACAGCTCGCGCTATCCCACTTTCGTCTTGGAACGTTTCCTACACTTAAGTTCACAACTTATTTTAGATTATGAAAGTTAATCACCTACGAAGCGGCCAAGTTTTCAAAACTGCGACATCGAGAAGAATTAAATTTGAATTTTGTAAACTGTCGGCTCGGTTCCGAGATTAGACTTGAATAATTAGAACCAACACTCCATTGTTTTTTCTTTGGAAAGGTTTCCAGAATTTCCCCTTAAGTTATTTCATATGGAAACAACTAAATTAGACGATGTGGATAATTTAAGATATCCAGGGACTAATAACAGCACTGATTATTTCAAAATACTTGTTCTGTTTGTTCCGGCGTATGTACAGGTTCATAAAGGATTAGATCTCGTGGGATGGAGAGGTATGGACGTTATGCGTACGTTAGGGCCCCCATCGTTTTAATATTTGGAATAATCCAGAGAATTTTTCTGCAGGGTCAGAATGAGGTGCCGGTCGGCATTTTAAACAGGTTAACCAACGTTTAAAGAGAAAGAATAATCGATCAGGAAGGAAGGTCCTAATTGGAAAAAATGTAGTAGTAGAATTGCGATTGTATGGAAACGCGACCCGCATAAAGAATGGGATGCAATTGAAAATCCGATTATTTCATGATTTCGTTGCAGAGGGAAAAATTTTCCGTGTTTTCGAATTTAGCAATTAAAAACAAATAAATTTAATTGGATTAAATATGAAGAATATCAATCAATTATTTCCATTATCTTCGATTGAAAATTATCTGGCCCACGGACTCCTCTCCAATTCAGTTCCAAATTGGTTTCCGTGCGCCCGAACATTTTCTGCACAATTAAACTAACCAGTTTATGTCTCTTTGCCGCCAATAAATATTCGCATCGAAATAAAATACCAATAAACATAATTATTATGGAAAATGCTCGTATAGTACAGTTTATTCCAAGTCAATTGAACAAGGTAAAAACAAAATCTCGAATGATAATCGGTGATTTCATTTTAGGGCATGGTCGGAGTAAAAAAATATATTTATAAATTCATAAAAAAAATGATAATATTTATGTAGTTGTTAATTTAAGCTTTTTTATCAGTTACAAGTGTAATAACAATAGATTTTGAATTCATTAACGCCGTCTTTTTCTAATCTTAGTTTTAACTTTTTATACGACACTGACAGATGAACGTAAGAATCACCGTAATTTTTACGCTGTTTCAACTGACTTTGGAAAAGCTGTACCCGTATATTATTTTTCCGGAAAGGAATCATTTCGCCGAACTCGAACCCCATAAGTTGAAATTACACTTAATCATTTCAATTAAAAATTAATGATCAATATTGTAAAAAAAACAATTTTTAGAGCAACTTTCGTATTTCTTTCTTAATTCTCAATGTAATATTGCTCAATATTTGTCTCGAATTTTAATTTTACCCTCTTGTTTTCCATTTAAAGTGAAATAAAATGATTGAAAAGAACGTCTTTTTTTAGATTTTTATATACAGTAAACTTGAAAATTGAAAGGGACGATAATGCAAATAAAAGTTAAATAATATTATGCGGTTTATTGTTATTGTTATTAATTTTTAATCGATTATGATCTGTGGTTTCAAAAGATCAAGTATACCAGTACAGTCAAGTTTTAAATTTATATTTATTTAGATCGCGCTGAAAGAAATTAGGTAATCACTGTTTTTCGTTTCCAAGTAAACTGTAGAAAATTTAAATGAAGACAAACTGGTTCACCATTTAAGGTTTTAAGGGTTAAGTCCTGCTTTCGAGTTTGAAATAGGAAATATTTTTCCATTTGTAACTGTGGTAGAAAATAAACGAGCGATTTACACCGCAAAAAGGTTTTCGTCGCAAAAGAAAAATACAGACATATTACCCGATCCCCTAGACCTAATTCTAAATCTTTTAGGGTAGACTTTTTGCAAAAGTGTTAAAGGCACCCCTAAGCTCGAGTAAAAAATTGATCCCTAGAGGGATGTTTCGGATGTCTTGCTGCCGATCCCCGCCGAGCCTTCTAAATCATTTTGATGAACCTCGTATTAGGTGATGGAGACATTATTATTACCCGGAACGGCATTTTTCCTTGTCAACTTCTCGGACCGTACATACAAGAGATTCTAGTATATATTCCTAGTTAATAGATCATCGAAAAATAACTAAGGTTTACTTAACGAATTGTTGTCCTAAGATCCGTCATTTTGGAGATATAGAGTGCGGAAGTACAATTTTCTTCCGAAATTAAGTAAGTATTAAATTACATCAAAACTACCCCTAATTTAAGTGCTGCAAATTCAATGGACTTAATTAGATTGTATTACAGTAATTTAATAAGCAAATTGTACTTTTTTTCGGTGATTTATTATGATAACCATATCGTTTTAGCAGAAGAATTTTCCTGTATATAAACCATGAATTTCGATTTTTAGCTGAACAGGGTTTGACTTTGTTAGCGTGACATTTTGTCCGTGCCAGACATGGTTAAAGCCCCATAAAGGATCCAAATGCAAGCAAACAAAACAATCCAATATAGAAGTAAAACTCGGAAAATATAATATAAATCCATATTATCCGGTGACATCGTACATAAGCGAAAGGAAAACATTTCGGGCGAAACCGAGAGACACGAGGAAAATAAAATTTCATCAATGAGAAAAGACGATCGAAAAGCATCATCCGCTATATATTGTGTGTTCGGGGACGGTAAGTGTTCCACGCCAACTTCCAAGATATGAACATCAATCTACAATAATATTCGGGCCGCATCTGCGGCCTCAGGCATTCTTGATTTTAATTGAAGTTTTCACTCGATTGGGCCCGATGGAAGACGTCGAAACAGATCGTCGAGAAGGAACGGTTTCCTCCTATCGGAAAAGGAAAACTGCCCTACATATTTCGACGGGTTTTGTATCTGGATTTAACGGATGATTGCCGGATACAATCAGCACTGTCTCGAAATATAATAATATGTATCTGCATTTGGATTCGATGGATGGATCAGTGAAATGTTATTTCTGCTATTTTGTTCAACTAATTCAGAACAACGACTTCGATTGGGTACTCGAAACCCTGTCCATTTAATCATTTTTTGAAATGTTTTCTACCGTATTTTAGAAATCCCACACCCGAATGATTTTATTGTATAGAATGCTGAGGTTCTTTACAACAAGACAAGACTTCTATTTTCGCCAATAAATATGGAAATGAACCTTTTAACTTTGATCAATCATCATCATGGAGACAAGTAATGAATATCAATTTGTTTAAAGCATTTTTTAAATTCAATTTTTTCTAATTAAAATAATGCATTTTTTAAACACTTTTATCCTGCCAGTAGATGATATTTGTATTTAATTATGAAACACGTGCGTTGTTCGCCCATCGGCGATTCAGCCACTTTATCGCCCCTAACGAAATTGCTATTTAATTTCCATTAAAATTTTATTAAATCCGAAATGTATTCGGATCATATACGCTACGGCGTGATAAAAGCATGCGAGAACAACTGGAATGAGCTTTTCCTACTATAGGGAATCTCATTATTCAAATGAAGTCGTTAACTTTTTTGCCTACTCATTATATTTTGGAATTTAAACTAAAATTAAAATAACGCGAAAGTTCAAATAAATCGTACTGTATATTAACGTGTGGTTAAAATAAGTCATTCGTGCACTAAGGAAATATTTCTTATTTCAACTGGAAAGTGTCGATTTAATTTCGAAAAAGAGAAGGGTAAAAAAAAGAGGAAACTGAGGCACCGTTGAGAGGCAGAGCGACGGGTTTTGCTCTATCCATTAATTGCCTCGCATTCTGGTAATTTAACTCTGCATTTAGTTCGCGCGGCCTTTCTTTATCGTCCTTGCAAATCCAATCTAGCGGCACGTAGCCCCGGCTCTTAATTTAAACTCCAAAGCTGTAAAATAAACCTTGCGAACTTAAGTGATTTCGCTTGTTATCCGGTGAAACCACGCAGTTGTAATTGAAAATACAACTCCAATGTATATCCAGTATTTTTTTCCAGAACTCACTCGAAAAAATACATTTTCAAGAGACTTCAAAACAAAATTTTAATCTCTCATTGTTTCTGCTCTTGAAAGTTTTACATGATTTAAAAAATTTGTTTTAGTAAATATTTAGATTTTTCGACAATATTATTATTTGTACGGATTTTTGCTTAATTATCTTTAAAGGAATAATTCTGATGAAATTAAATAAATTATTTATTGTAAAAGGTAATTAACAATTTATTTAATTTTACTTGAATAGGACCTAACCCTAAAAAGAGAGAACTGAAGAGACCATAAAACATATTTGAAATGAAAAGGAATTTTTTTTGATAAAATCGTTGCAGTGAGCCATTCGATCGTTTTATCATGCCACCACAGCTTATGGCTCCGAACAGACACCGGTTTTTATTTTTCAATATCAATATTCGGTCTATCGAATATTTCATTATTTTAACGCTTTCAAATGGAAGAAAATGAAATAACACACCCTGAATCGGTTACGGGTAAAAGGTTACATCGGTGGGACATTTCCGAGATTAGTAAGTGTTTTGTATTTCCACAAGAAGTATCCTTCTATTTAAATGACGACCCAAATGTTAAAATGAATGTATAGTTTGAAAGGAAGTTAAAGGCCAGGTTTTCATACAGAAAACCGGAAATATAGTCCCTTGTTTCCTTATATGACAGGATATTAAACGGACATTAGGGAAAACTAATACACAAAAACTAATAATGTGGGAGATTTGCCTTAGGATTCACAAGAATAATAACCTATGCTTTGTCGTTAATTAAGCCGAGACGTATTATCATGGTTTTAACTACACAGTCCAAAGAACATCCAATTGTATTTAAGTTCATTCTCTATTCTATCAGTGTTTAGTAATTTCAGTTGAAAAATTGCCATAGAAACGGTAAAGGCCTTAAAGCATTGAAATTATTACATCTAACTCCGGCATTTGTCATTATTAAGCCGTTTCCCGCATATGCATCATATAAACTTCACTCGGAGCAATATGCGGGGCAGTTTCTCCTATAAAATATCGCTTATGGAGCCGAGAGATGTGCGCTCGCCACTAAATTTACAAGTAAAAATTTCATTTCGGCATGGCAATGACTCTCGAGAGCCGAACGTCTGTCGTATCGTTGGATATATATGTGCCATGAATATCGATGGTGTTGCACCCGACATTTTTCAAAATATTTTACCGCTCATAAAGTTTGCCGATGTTTTGAAAAATGAATTTTTAAAATGCCCCAAGAAAAAGCTGATTTTTCTTGTTTTCTGTTCTTCTCCTTTACCATTTTCGCATTGTTTTTCATTTAATTAACAGCAAGGAAATCCTAAATATTTGAATAATATTTTAATTATCTGCTAAAGGAAATTGGCAGAGAGATCTTTTGCCAGGCAGACGTCGTTGTCGTGCACAATTCTTGTCGGGTTCAATTACGCGAAGAGGCAAATGTCGAAATAATTATTTTGAGAATTTAATTAAAAACCTTCGCAAAAGGACGATCTGCCACTAATCAGACCAAAATGTTTTCCCTGCCTATACTGTTTCCTCTCCAAATTGGCAACTTTTACCAACGACTAATTGTTTCTTTGCCGTTTTAGACCAAATATTTCATTTGTAAATCTTTTATTTTAGTTAAAATGCAACAAAAATAGATTTTTTCGCTGCCAAATCCACCACGTGTGGCTTTTCTAGAGTCATTCTCCATTACAGAAGTTAGAATGTATTTTAGTATTGTTGAAAACTATAGAGGAAATATTTTTTTAATTCTCAAAGTATTGTATCCTCAATAATCGTTATTTTTCTTTTTCTTCTACATACCCATATACAAGTTCGACTTTATGTCTGAACGATAAATTCGCCCCTAGAGTAAGCCCTTTTCAATTATTTATAAAACTGTTGCTGGCAATCATATTTCCTGCTTCGAAGCCGTTCCAGTTCGGTTTACTTTTTCCTTTCATGATTTGTTTCTTCGTGCGTTAATGTTTTTATGGAATCGAGCTTTAATGTGGCAATAAAAGGCATCCGAACGGTTTTTGTAGCTCGCTGTGCGACTGTTTTTCTTCAAAAACTTGTTGCCACAATCCATAGTAATGTTAATTGATTGTTTACGATCTCGATTGCGCCATTTAACCTAAACTCACGATTTAATTGTCGTTTTGGCACTGTGTACGAACAGATCGCATTACTCTGGAACGTTAACGCTTTTATTGTTGAAGCCTCTTAATTCTCACTTATGCTTTTTAAGTGCCCTAAACGTCAAGGGAGAGAGAGAAGGAGAGAGAGAGAGAGGGATCAAACGAGAGCGAGAGTGAATGAATTGAGATTAATGAAAGGATCTTTTTAAGGCTCGCGGGGAACTGCTTCGTTATTGGAGCAAGTATCCATTGGGAATAAACGACTAAAAAAATGGAACGTTATTGTGTGTGTGGATTACGTAAATATCTGCAATCGGCAATTTGTTCCGATCTGAATCATGAAATAGAGGAAATAAAAACGTGTTACGTGACTAAGACGAAATTACTTTGGACGAAGTCAATATTGCTTCGGTTTTTGATCTGTGTAGCAGTGAAGCTTTATTGTTCGCGCACGCACGCACGCACGCACGCACGCACGCGCGCGCGCACACACACACACACACACACACACACACACACACACACACACACACACACACACACACACACACACACACACACACACACACACACACACACACACNACACACACACACACACACACACACACACACACACACACACACACACACACACACACACACACACACACACACACACACACACACACACACACACACACACACACACACACACACACACACACACCGGCTCTCTTTATACTGTCGAGAGAAAGGGAAAATTGACTGTTTAAAGGAAATATGCAATTTTGATTTTCCAGACAATTTTTATTCTCCGCACGATTTAGTAACTCCAAAAGTTTGCTTTATACGTTTTCATATCGTGTTTTGCACACTTTGTACATAAATTTGATGTATTCATTATCATTAGGTAGTTCACAACACGATTAGGTCTATTTACAATATGCCAGGGCGTATGCAAATAATCCGCACAAAGTTCCTCGCTTACACCGGTTCCGGTAAAATAAACACGAACTAATTACAAAATGGCATTAAACCGAGACCCCCTCGCTCAGAACTTGTTATGGTTTCCTGGCATAGTATGAATCATTTTTGTCATTTTCGAATATTGAGGAAAGTTAAGCAAACGATGGTTCAACATTTTATTAGCTCGATTGGTTTATTTTTCAACAAAACTCACCTTACCCGTTATTATAATTAATGATCATTAATAAAAAATGAGTTGTCGAGGAATAGTGCAGCAGAAGAGTGGTTGTGTCCTGTTGCTAAGGAGTTTCTTCACGCTTTCCGACCGGTATGCAAACAAGTCACTCTTTGATGTCATTGTTCTCTCTTTTCGTTCGTTCTGCAGGCCTCCATGATATTCGCATTTGTATCGGTTAATGCGAAATGTGGGTTTTCTTCAAGGCGAATTTTCTCAAGTCATATTCGTGGCCGATTAACTGAAACAAAAAAGTTGCTCTATGAGAAACTGAAAATCATCGTGGGAAACTGTTTTTTCTTCATTGGGGTGATAATTTAACAAACACACTAAAATCCAACTAAAACGCCCTACACACGTAACGATTTATCGTACTCCACGTTAAACTGCAGGTCGTAGAGAAAATCGTATGGCTTGGAGTACTGCCATAAAATTGAACAAATGCATACTACGAGTCATATAAATTGCCTACACACACTACGATTTCTCGTTATTGCTGCACTTTTCACCGATGTCGTACTGCATGCAGTACGATAAATCGTTACATGTGTAGAGCGTTTAATAGTTTACGTTTTTTCTTGTGTCTGGTAAAATGAACAGGTGGAGAGATTTTTTTAAATCATTTCTAAACATGTAATTGGCATCTGCATTGAGAAAATTTATTATTTTTTTATAAGTTTATTTTAGGCTTATTAATATAAAATATTATATACTTATTGCAGTATTCTATGGAATATATAATTAATAATAAATATCTAATTTCTATTTCGAACAATTAATATATATCAAGCATCCTGTTATTTGTATTTTTTTTTGTTTCAGGTTAGTACCTCTCATTTGATTGTGAAACCAGTTCGTAATGGGTGAGTCATATTTAGATTTTTAATATCGACACTCTCAATTATAATTGTCCATTTTCTCATTCATATCGAAACAAAATTATTGTTCAAAGTCAGCCGGTCTGGTTAAATGTTCCTTTATCACTGTGCCATATAACCGACATGGCGAAACAACGTTGCCAAATTTACTGTTGGTCATTTACATATTTGTTTTATTGTTCCGTTTGGGTAAAAGCGGGTAAAACCCAGATGCCATTGATTAACAATATTTTTAACATCATTTTCTGCATGCATCTGTAAAAAAAAATTGCTGGGTTTTTCAAACTATAGGGAATAAGATGTTTGATGGTTGAATGGTTTCATTTAGATCATTCGAAAGACTTTCTTTTAAATAAATATATAAATTTTATTCAATTGTTATTTGATGTAAAATTTCATACTGGACATAACATATATTTAACAAAAATCTCTAACAATTTTAGAAGATACTTCTTTTTAGTACAATTACATTAAAAGACAGAAAAAATAAGAACTAAGGATGGTTGGCAATGACTCAGTCTACGACTGCACGTAATATCGCACTAGGCCGTGCTCGACTTAAAAATAAATGGGAAGAAATGATTTGGGTAATTTCATAAACAATGAATGACCCAAAAAGCGAATTTATTGCGGTCGCATCTCAGATTAAAAACTAGTCGACCCATAAAAAGTCATTTTACCTTGCCTTTCGTCACGTCATAAAACAATGCCCAAAATTAGATTATTTCGTAGGCGTTTCAGGTGAGCGTTTAGCGCTTCCTCCTCGAAATCGGATAAATAAACGAAATGGAATTTATTCGGTAATTTTGTGAAATGCAACCAGCAGCTTTCCGGGAAATACCAACCAACCGCACAAAGGAGCGCCAGGAGCTTTGCATAAAGGTATAATGAGATATCGTATAGGTAGTCAGAATCAGAATTTGCCTGTTTGCTTTCAACCGTAAACGTTAATTCTTACCTTAATTATAGTATTATTTCCCTCGGCTGGTACAAAACATCAATAATTAGAATTATTAATGCCATTCTCGAAAGCTGCCATTGATTGGGTCGAATCTATTTCGGTTAGAAGCTCCACAAAGGACCCACTGATACGAAACCGATTTGCTTTTCTCTCTTTTTCTCTCTCTCTCTCCCTCTCTCTTGCTCTCTCACTATCACTGTCGCAATTCATCGGCACGGGGCGGCATTTTAATGAGCCCTTTCTTTAATAAAAAACGGGGGAATTTTTCGAGTTTTCCAAAGCCTTTTTAAACTTGATCAGCAGTGTAATCAGAAAGGGTCATTGGTTTTAATTGGATAATCGAGTTCCGCCATGAATTTTTAACGGGGACAGGGGTATCGTAAGTTGTCGGGTATTTGCGAATCTTTTTTTTTGTTAATTATGCCATTAACGATGGAATTTCTAACGATTAATTATCATAATAAATTCTAGGCGATAAAAATCTGTATCAAAAACACGAGTAATGTTCTCTGTTACAACGGTCCAAAGTTTTTAGCTGCTGAGAGTGCTTGCTCGGTTGCGTTGCCGCCGCGGCGCCTATTTATAGTGACATAAAGAAGCATTTATGTAATTCGAGTTTCGTAATTAGAAGTAGTTGCGAAAGTCTTTCTCGGGAAAGTTGCCGCAACTTGGCCTGGGCATCGATCACGTGATAATCTATAAAGTTAGATGGGAAGAAGAAGCAGGAAGCGGATCCGAACTCGTGAGTAGTTGTAGAACTGTAAGAACGCATTTGTTTCACCATGTTCTTTTTAATGAATATTTAGAATAAATAAGTCCCTGCATTTTTCTTATACTTATTCGCATCGTCATATGTATAAATTTGTTTATTGTTAAAGAAAAACAATAAAGCGTCTCGCTATTTCAGAAATGCAGAAAATTTAATCATTAGAAAATACGAATTCGTTTCTTTACTAATGTAAAAAGAGACACTTATTTGTGCCTTCCTTGGAATTAAAATGCAGATAGGTGTCTTAAGACAATTCGGTAGTATAAGAACCTTACCGGCGTGACATTGCACATCTAGATTAGCTTAAACACCCGTCCATCATTTGAATTGGTCGACTTAATTTTCTAATGCTATTACGGTTTCCCGGTCCTAGTCTCGGCATTAGTTCGCCCTTTTAATGACCATCTAGAGTGTGTGTTTGTACCTGCACGTGAATTAGCCACTCCCCCCCAAAATTTATTATAACACAGAGGCATTCACCTTACATCCCGATTTAATAAATTTGCCCGTATAGTGCACAACATAATATTAACTCCCTATTCAGGTATTAATTAAAACATTTGTCGGAACTTGGCGTGAAACTTTCAAACGCCGAACTGTTTACCGTTTGGTACTCGGAGAAGGTAATCAGGGTTGAGGCATTAATTCATTAGAAAGTTGAGAGTAAAGTTTTCGAATGCGCCATTGGTATAGAGTGGCTACTAATTGTAACGTTGTTAAACTTGAAGGTCGGATAATTAGTTAAATCACAGTGTAATATACTTATTCTTGATATAGAAACTTTGTTTAATACTGTGTATTAAAAATCAAGTGAACTTTTTCCAGATTAATAGTTTCACGTAGAATCTCGTAAATAGTTTTTCTTATTTTAATTTCAGATGCAAGAGAAAGGGTTTTTAATGGTCTCGATGAGAAATATTTGTGGTATTGAAGTAAATGTTTTTTTTTTTTTTTTAATTTGGGTTAATGATAATGCTCTTCGTAAAACCAAAGACAAAAATATTCATGCCGTTTTAAGCTGCTCCCTTTCTGAAAAAGGTCAGTCCGCTCCCACTATGGCATAAACAACAATCATTTGCAAATTCAATACGACCGCCACTTTTTCTTCTTGCAGATTTATAGCCTGTCTTGGCTGATAGGCGTCTTTTAATTTCTCATGCATATGTCCGAGAACCCAGTCGTTTCAGCATCTATAAATACAAAAAGTAGAACAGCCAACTCTTCTGTCGATTAAAGCCAAAGTTTTGAAAATTTGAGAAAAAGTTTTCCAAGAAATTAACTATTTTAGTATAGTATATACCTATATATTTGTTTCCGTTATACCTAAACTGTTTTAAATTATTACAGAATCTTATTTTATGTTTTCATTTTGCCAAAGAACGAGAAAAGTTTCTGCAAATTCTTGAGATTTTTGTCCAAAAGAAGGTATTGTCCCGCGTTATGCATGAAATTTTTATTTAAATCTTTTGAAATTTAGCGTTGCGGCAACAAATCTTGCGTTAAAATCGCATTACATTTCCATAATCCCCGATTCTGTCCCATCTCGATACATTCCCGCATAATCTCGGCATCGGCACAGGACAAGCTAAACTACCTCGGTGACAAACCGGCGGATTAACTGGCGCTTGCCTAGCGCATCACGAGGATTTAATTAAGCTAAGCTAATAAGATCAATACCGTACATCCGAAAGTAGGTACAGCTAATCAGGTTCCTTCAATCTACTCATTTATGCGAGTCATTAGCGTTACATCTTCAGGGATGAAATGAAATGGGACTTTTCCTATTCAAATTATATCTTGTCAATAGCATCATTTGCTCTGGAATTTATTCAAGTAGGAGAACCAACACTTGTTCACTCGTTCATTTTTCTCTCTCATTTTTCTAAACGCCGCCTTCCATTTTCAAACACAAAGAAGGTTTATTAAAAGCCATAGAAAATAACTCGAGCGCGGCCCGAAAGTCCCCGATCGATTTGCAAAAGCATAATTTTCCACCCAATATTTTTTATGACTCGGCTGTTTCAGATACATTGTTTTGCATGACTGGTCTGAGGCGAAAGCATGCCATCTTTTCCATTAATCTTAGGGCTGTCGTGGAAATTTGAGTGGCTGGCTGAGTTGCCAGACTTCTTCCCCTCTATTTCTCATCCAGTTTTTTTTAAGAAAAAGAAAAAAACGCTAACCGCCCCATTATTTTGCATTTAGATCGACTTATCGACTCTTAAAGTATTAGTTACGCCTATTTTAACATTGGATTTTCAGCTTGCTCATCCTCAATTTGGTTTTGCAATGAAAAAATTGCGTGTTCTAATGGGAAAGTCGCCACGATAATTTTCTATCTGGTAAAATGCAACGATCATAAATCTCCATTGAATAAACAAGGCCGAATAATAGGGAACCGTGCTCTGGTCCGGGTCCGATTTATATTAATGTAACCGCCGTTCAACTGTCTTTATGCATTTCGTCTTCGGTTCCATAAATATCCGCCGGTGACACTGACGGATCGACTTTGAGGACCGAGTGCCGGAAATAGGGTTTTCCTGTAGTGTTTACACATGACCCCGCTGGTTCTTGTTTTGCGTGTAACCCCAGCACGCGTCTTCTATTCCTACATTGTTGCCAAATATTTTACTTTGATATAAATGAAAATTTAATTGCAACATACTATGAGGTATTTTTCACGATTAATCCATTACTCCATGAATTGAAATTGGAATGAACCTGACCCATGTGAACATATTTTCAACAACAATAAACCATTGAATTATCATTTACTTCTGCCGCTCCCAGAGGATGACCCAATGGCATACAAGTTAGCGCCTTTCCCAGGCGTCCAAAAGTCTAGACGTAGAGCGTCGCCAACGTCAGTTTTTAGTACAGCGCTAACCGCATAAATGAGGCAGCACTTAAAAATAGCGTCGAGCACGCTAGAGCAGCGTCGTCGATCGAAAAATTTATTGCTACGCCTCCTAGTCGGGAATTAAAATCTTCGCTTGAGCATCACAGTTTCCACGAACATTGGATCCTGGACGAGATTTTTCCGAAAAAGAGAACGAACGAATTTAACTATGCATAACGTTTGGAATTTGATAAACGGAGAAAATACGTGAACTTCGAACGAAACTAAATTGAAATTCTCCAAACCGTTTAAGCGAACGAATCGGGTCGAACGGTCTCTAGTGTTGTATAGAAAAATCGCAGTCGTTTTGAATGAAGTTGGCGCGCGTGATGTAACCGTTCTGCCATCATTGCAATCCTATAAATTACCATGCCGAGTCCTTACGTTGTCGTCCATTACCATAAGCCTGCAGCGACGTCGGAAAACGGCGCATTGCAGAGACCTTTTCCCTTTGGTAATATCGGTCCCAACTATTTTCAAAGTTTACAGTATTTCACGGCATGTGATAAGAAGTCAACACTGGAAACTGATGATGTTTTTCAATCTTAGTTTTTCCTTAGAAAATAATAACCTGAAATGTTGCATATCTAATGCCATACCAATGAGATTTTTATGGTTGATCATTGATTTTTTAGATAACTTACAAATTATTCAGCACAAATAATTGCAAATTATGAATTAATTAAACCATTACGATTACAAATTTACCGATTAGCCTTTGGAATTAGGGCCATCGCTTTTTTATTACGCCTAAAACCAGATGTGCTAATGTCTTGTAAATTTTCTTTAAGTTATGCAACCGTTTGCGAATAAGGCGATGCCACGTACTCAAATACAATTGATTGACATAGTAAAACACTTGCCAATAACTGCAACTTGATTGGCCTTATTTGGGTAACTAACTCTTAATCTGATCGCGTGATTTGCTCGTTTAAATTCAGTAATGTTTTTTTCACTCCAAGTGGAAAAATTCATTTGGCATAGAGAGTGGTGGTATTATTTTTAAATGTTTAATGCTGATTGAGTTACCAACATTATGGTGCATTAAACTGAATGAAATAATAAATATTTGAACAGTAATCGTTGTTTTAATAGCTGCTATGATAGAACAGGTTTTTACGATAAAGCTTCAATTGATAGTACCGTGTAATTTCTAAAACAAACATGGAAAAATGAAAATACATTAAAGTATCGATTTCGTTCAATTAATTCCTTCCATTAGATATGACATTATCGATTAAGAAAAACGGAACATAAGGTTGAAGACTTTATGGGAGATCGTAAGACGAGTACTCAATGATTATGGCTGGATCCAGCCGAGTTTTGGAGCAGAGCCCCAACACTGGGGGGATATAAATTCCGGCCAATTGGGCCGCTCAAGCTGTTTCCTCGGTTTAAGAAGAACGAGCCACGGTCCCGTTATTAAACTGAACAATGCGCTCTAAAATGCTAATTCAGGGTGTCCTAAAGTGTATGGGAGCGCCGAACGAGATTTAATAATGCAAACTCTTTACTTCTTGATTGTCCTTCTTCTTAAAACGCATCGTAGAAATTACGCGGCCACACACACAACAATTTCGCGACATATGCCCCTTTCTCATATCGATAACGACCGTTCCCCGGGCCGTTAAGTTCAAAAACGTGCTTTTATGGAGAGTCGTAATGCATGTTTTACTCGTCGGGGAATTTTGTAGAACTTTTCGATGATGATGGAACAGGGCCCGTACGTATATAAAAGTTCTTGCCGCCGCCCTCCTCATCTACTGGCGGAAAAGGGTGGGAGGTTAGGCGGTTTTTCTTCTAGACGAACCAAAGAAAAAGTGAATAGTTAACTACCTAAAGCTTTTAAGGCGGCCGCTAATCTGGTAAACGAAATTGCATAAAGCTCTTATGGGGGTGTGTGAGAGTTTAATTCGCCTCTCATTTTTTTTTAATTTTTGATGAACAGATTTTTAATTAATTATGTAGTGCTTAAAAAAGTAGGAAACTATTCAAGAATGTGCTTTTAAGATCCAAATATTCTTTAATAAAAGATAGGATAATCGTTCATTTTGCTCATAGGCATTCATTGCATGTAAAATATGCACCGGCATAAATTAAGATTTACCATAACGTATGATGATTGATCGACTCGTGTGGGTTCGGAAGCTTATGTTCCAACACAAGGGAGATTTTAATTAGGTATGTTTCCCTGAATTTTATCAGACATAAAATTTTCTAATTAGAGTTTTTTATCGGCCACCCGTCTTAAGACGAGGTGGATTATTGGCAGCGTGCCGCTGTTCAACCCGCCTTCTCCCGTTCGTGATCTTCGAGTAAGTACCAAGCGGTTTTCTTTCTCCAGCAACTCCACCAGATGTTTTACGTTTAATTAAGAGGCTCGTAAATCATGGCGCACTTTCAGGCTATATTAAAAATTCTTTCATAATTCTTCCATTAGTATAAATACGTCTTTCTTTTTCCGTTTCGCTGCGCCTGCAGAGATCTATAAGTCTTCATTTTCCGCAATCGCCGGCAGGATCGGAAATTCGGGGCACGATACGGTGCCGGCCGGGGACGCCTCGAGTTTAATTACCTCTTTGCTCCAACTAATTCTTTCAGCATTACGGTGCGGGGCTTTATCCAGGGCACAGTATACTCTATTACTCTTAACTAAAGGTCTTGCCTAATTGATGAACTGCACACTAAATTCGATCAACGTTAAATAAGTGTAAAGCCTCAGGAATTGGCTTTGTTCTGCAGTAAATTTAAAGTAATAGTGCAGTTTAATTGATTTGTTTCCAGGAAATCTAATCTCTTAAGTACACAATTTCTTCCATTTCTGTATCCGAATCTTTTTAAATAATACTGGTGGTGTATAGTTGATTCGTTATTATGCGATTGCCATGCGTTGTACTGCAGATACTTGTATCAGTGTTTTTAACAAAATTCCGATTTTAGAAATCCTTGAATTTTCACCTTTAATATTTAAAATTTATGCGAAAATATACGTTCATAAAAGTTTACACAATGTAATGGAGGTTCAACTTTTGCAATTTAGCATTAAAAGGCGACATTATATTAAAGCGCGCTTTTCCTGGGAGCACCTTCCCGCCATGTAAATCACCGTTTTGTAAGAAACGACCTAATGCAACTCGCCATTGAATAAATGCTACTCTCTTTCGTAAAAATCCTCCAATTATTCCTAATTGGCATAGAAGCTGAAATCATTGTTTGTGCGCGACTTGACAATGCTTTCAAGCCAGATTTCTAATAAAAATTATAAAACACCAACTAAATTGATTTCGCTTGTTGATTTACACTTCCACCATAACAATTAAATTAGAAAACTGTAGAAATACTATGAGATTAGAGTTGGTTGGTTGGTTTTTTGTATCAGAATAATCTTGTTCATCAATTGCTTATTAATTCGAGTGCATTGCAAGAGTAAAATTTGTAGGGCACTCGTCTTGATGATTTTAGGTTTACCACTTCAGGAAAAGACTTGTTATCTTTTGTTAGTGCTTAACGTTCAAAGTTAAGTTCCAATGTACAATCATCGTCTAAAGAAAATTATTTTAAGATTGACATTGAATGCTATTATAAAATTACTGAATGCGGCATTATTTATAGTCAGCTGATAGTGCAAATACCATAATGTAATGGCAAGAATTAAATTGCGATAGTAGCTCCACATAATCTAACCAACATAAAACGCGCCTTGTTAATTAATTTAAAACTCATACAGTAATATAGGTCTCATACATAATGTATGCCTCAATTAATTTCGTAAACGAGGAAGCTTTTAGAAGCACGGCGGGTAAAAAAAATCGAATTAATGGAACGAAAAACAAAGGGAAGACTATCACCGGGGTATTCTGCAATCATTACCGGGCATTCGATAACAAATTTACATTCATGCATATGAATCAGTTGAAAACAATCGACATGGCACGGGTGAAGTGGTCTTTTCTCGCGCGCGTCCCTGGTGAGTACCGAAAGCATAAGATTCAATTATAGCGGGTCCTAATTGGAGGACGAGGACGTACTTGCCACCTAGGAAATAATTTGAATATAAGCTATATTTAATGTGAGGGGGGCGGAGAAGAGGTTATTTGCTTTTATAATAAAGTGCTTTCACCCGGTAAGCTGTGTCGAGGAAGGCGCCAGTCGAGGGAGTGGTGAACACCCGAACCGGAATCGTGGGGGGATGAAATATATATCATTGTTAAGAAACTGTAGTAGGTGGATGGCGCGCCCTTTTAAAGGTCTGTTCAGAATATTTAATCGTATTTGGAAATCGTTATGCTTTCTAGGGACGTTCTACTGAATTTACCTGAAACCCCTTATATGATTGCACAGCAACGACGGAGAAAAAATCGTTTTATTAATTTTTAAACAGACCTTACTACATTCCCCCTAGTGATATCTATGAAATTTTTAACGTCAATAATTTAGTAGACCCGTTTCTCGTCAAGTTGTATTTTTACGCGGAAAGTTTTCGGCCAGAATCTATGTTGTAATGTGTGGCCACTTAATTAAATTCTCTCCAACAAACATCTCATAAAACTTCGAAACTTGTTCAATTACTTGCTATAATACTTAATAATACGGAAAACGTTCCGATACGTAAGTTACAAGATGGGAAAATAAGGCGTCCCGATGCCGCAACAGACGTTCAACTTGCAACGTCTACTACTTGCAATTTGTATCTAGGAAGTTACTGCCGCGAGATATACCCAACTGCTTTATTCTCCAGAGTATTAAGGGCTTAGTTTAGAGTTGGCACAATGAAATTGAAATTTAATATACTTAAATTTTGTCAACGATCGTTTTCCTCTGAACGAATGTCAGCGTTAAATTATTTTTCCTATTGTTTGCAGCTTTTTTTGATTAATGAATAATTTAGTAAATATTTAATTAAAAGAAGTGTTCCCATTTACTTGCTTTAAGCCAATTTCACGAATTAACAACATAATTGTGGACACACACACACTCACCCACACACTAGTGCTGTCATACGTTAATTAAATTTTTGCTTATTTCAGTCTCTACTCGCAAATTCATAGAAAGGCTTGAAAACTTTGTTAAAGACCAAAGAAAAGGATAATAGTTATAAAAGTGCAAGAAGACGATCAAATTTCTCTCTTCCCTTTTGCGCGTGGAATTTTAATAAAACCCAAATTCCAGAAAATAATTTTTCATCTGACGTTACCTAAACGCGTTCTGTATTTTAAATTGTCGCCCACCCGTCAAAGAGGGACAGTGTCTTGTCAATATATTTCCCAGGACATATGTCGTGCATGCGAAGCTCTCTGCACTGCGCCGTTTTCGCACTTTGTATTCCAATCAGCGAGACACCCCGGGCGGTTGCTTGTCGCCCCAACCCCCCTCCCTCTCGGAGCGTCGTGGGTGGAACGTCTACCTCCCTCTCCTGAATGCCAGCTTTTTTTTGACGATCTGAGCGTTTAATTGGATTTCTTTCTTTGTTCCGATCTCTCCCGTTTTCGGATTCACTCCATTGTCCAGAGCCACGTCTATATCTGTTGTCCTGAAGTCGTGACTGCATTTCAGGATTTTTTCAGCTCCGTTTCTCATATTTTTTTATCTTTCTCTTTTTCGTCTCGAAAGTTGAACGAAAGTGAACCATCCAATTTTTCAACATTTTAAGTTCTCTTTTTCGTTTTTATTGTATGTAAACTTGAAGACGGAGCTCCAACTTTTCCCGAGCTGCCTAAAATAAAACTTAATATTTACGGCGAACTAACTACGAAACGGCATTATCTTTCATGTAAATAATTCGATAAAACGTCGAACAACCTCTGTAATGGAGCAGTTCGATTGGAAAGGAATAACGTAGTATCCAGTTTTATTTTTATTGCCTTTGTCGAACTTTTTAAATTTTCTTTTTTACGAAAATACATACATTATTTTTATCGATTCTTCACTTATCTTTTTTTAGTAAATAAATATTCTCCATATTTTTTGTCTGATTTGTGATCAATAATGCTAAAATCTAACTATTCAATAACATACATTTATTTATTTTATTAGCAAACCATGTTAAACGTTATTTTTGTTTCAGGTTAGTACTTTTATGAAACTATCGAAGAAGTGCTTTTTAGTGGGTGAGTTTTACTACTATATATTCCATATGATGAAAGCCTTACTAGTACTTGTACAAATAATATTTGAATTCCATTACCACTGCTACGAAGGTGTGCTTGTAATTTGTATGATAAAAAGGCTGTAGAAAATTTTCCAGTTATTCAGATGCCTGGACGCTTTGTTGTATCCAGCAGGAGAGTTCCTTTTTCCTCCCTCATCTTCCACGAAATATAATATAATAGAAAACTTTGCAGCAGCACAACATGTTTTGTCGTTGAGTCACGTTCGAGCCGGTCGCCTTGCAACTACGTCTCTATAAAATTCACAAGCGAATGCATGTTCGTCCGACATAAAGTCTCATCAGAAATTCGCGCGAAAGTTTCACGTCGCGCGCGGAAAAGTAATGCGACAAGGGGCGGACAAGGGGGCGACCGACTTAAAATTATAGGAAGACTGCAAAGTGACACGAATTTCCCGTAAAATAAATATATGGCACGTCTGTTCCCTTTCAGACGAGCCAAATGTCTGAATTTATGAAAATTGTTACTGGAGCCAGGGTTAATATCTGTGATAAGGGAGGATTGGAAGGTTAGATAGTTCATACAGTCAAAAGAAATGCTTTTCATTGAGAGCTAATTATTACGTAACAATATAGATATGTATTGTAGTGATTTATTAATAGACCATCAAATAGATAGGGAGGGAGATCCTCTTTCAAGGAAAATGGGGAACTTAATAAGATTTGTATTTTGGGGTCGTCGCATCTAATTACATTTTCAGAATGGCTCACAGATTTGTTTCAGTTATATACGCGAGGCAACGTTTTGCTTCCCCCCGTATTTCCTACTGAGCCAGTAAATCAATTTGATGGTAGACTCGTCATTTTCTTCCCTTTGAACGCATTATACAAATTGAACTCGTAATATTCTAATAATTTATTATGTTTCCGGATTAAATTCTCTCGCTTTGCTTTTCGAGAGTGATTCTTTCTAAACTCGAAATGTGCCACTTGTTCTTTTTTGGAATATTTAGTGGATCCCATTAATTTCAGAGTCGTTTTATGTTATTCAAAAATGGGCCTTTGTACCTCTGTAGAGGCAATTTTGGTAAGTGAGATTTAAAAAATTACTATTCTGTTCGATTTTGCATAGATAGTTTTTTTCCCCTAGAAATGAACCGAACGATCAACGATCGAAGGAATCTCCATTTTCACCACCATTTTCAAATAAAAATTTTCCTGTTCCCATCGAGTGAGTGATGTGTGTTGGGTTATTCAAGAGAGTCATTTCTAATTTAACTTCCTTTGTCTAGACGAGACGGCCGTGCTGCGATTTGAAAGATTTACTGTTGACAATTGGTTCTAATTTAATCGGTAAATTACTATTAGGTTCATTGGATGTTCCAGGACGAAATTACGAACTCGCGAATTTCTCAACCTCTCTTTTTGGACAACTTTTTTTTTAATCTCAATACCCGTAAGGGCTTAAAATTGTTTAATGACAAATGGAATATTCGAATAAAGACTAGAAGTTCTGTCCACTTTTAGTTTAGCAGCGGATATTTGTTTGTCGTCAAACTTTAGCCATTTCAAAATGTAGAATAGTTTCTCGTATTGAGGAGGCCCATTAACAACATGACTATCGAGGAAAAGTTTTCCTTTTATTTGGACATAAAGTCGTTGAAATTGCTTTATATCGTTTTAAGATCTGAAATTGCGTGCCTCTCCTAGAAATGCACTAATAGGAAGTTTCCATCGGTTTCAGTCATGACAATATTGTAAATTGTGGCAAATCTCTGCACCCCATCCGACAAGACCGTTTCAACTAGGGGATTTTATGTTCTACAGGCTCCAAACTAAATGAAGCATATGAAATTGAACGTGTACACAAAGAAACAAGGCCAACACGGCATTTTAAACAAATTTATTTTTGGGGGAGTAATTCTTTCGAATGCAACTAGAATATATTTATAGGGGCGGCATCCATTCTCAATATATCTTACTCTCTGTTTGATCCCCCTATTAGTTATCGCTTGGAAACATCATACTCGAAACTCTGAAACTATCCGGCATTGTATCGGCAACAAAATATCTCGCAATTTGTCGTAAAATAAATCTTTTCCGTGTCATTGATCCAAGTGCATATTCGCGATCAGAAGACCGTTTCTAATCCGACGATACAAATCTATGATCTAAATAAAAGATGTGTTGCGAAAAGTTGGGGGGGAAGAGGGGGGCCTTGGAGTGGCTCTCTCCCATCCCCTTCCCTTCTACACTGGATCCTTTTATCACGAATCTGGAAATCGTCTTATAAACGTCTATTTTATTAGGTCAACGATGTAGTTAAACCGTGGAAAAGGCCGGCGGGTTTACGATTTGTGGCGGCAGCGTCCGCCCATATGTCCTATGGCTATTTTTAAGACGATTTACCCACTCTTCGGACGTCACGTCTCTCTCTCTCTCTCTCTCTCTCTCTCTCTCTCTCTCTNTCTCTCTCTCTCTCTCTCTCTCTCTCTCTCTCTCTCTCTCTCTCTGTATGTGTGTGTGTGTTTGTGTGCTCGCCGCCATATTTTTTTTCTTTTTCTTCTATCGCGTTCTCGAAATGCAAAACATTCGCTTGAATGACGTAAGATTATGGCGCGTAATATTTTTAGATAGCTTATACAGTTGCTGACAAGAAGAACGAGTTTTTGTTATGCTAACCCAATAGTGCAATTGTCTGAATGCATTATTTTGCAAGGGAATAATAAAGATAAAAGTCTAAACTTAAATTGAAGTTTTCTTAAAAGTTAAATTACATTCAAAGTGATTTATCATGTAAACTGTCTGGTGCCTACAACTACTTATCTCAATTAAAAAGAGCAATTTCTAGAGAAACGACTTAAAAAACTGCAATACCCTAAACCTTTGGATTGGAAATCCGAGAACGGCTCCGCCATGGCAACCACGTATTCGTTTTGACCTTGATTTTTCATATTGTGTTACAAAAATTTTTGGCGAAATTTCTCTTTCCGACTATGGATGTTGTGTAAAAATTGAACCTATGAAATAAGAATAAGTAAGACCATCACTCATGTTTAGCTACATCCAGCATGATTTAGAAGACAACATGATTACCATAAATTCAAAAAGGTTTACCACAGCAAAGTAGCAGGAAAGAGAAGGGGCATTTGGCTCAACGAATACACTGAGAAATTTTATGAAGTTTCCACACGCAAAAATATAGGGGCTCAATGGAATGCGTATCACATGTAAATATAAGAAGAAAGAGTCAGGGATTATAGTACATATAAGCAAATTATATGTATGTATATATTATTCGGGTTGAGCTAGAATATATCTTAACAAGGCCGATAGAGCCGGAAAAATAATAAAGCAACGAACATGTAGAGAAGTAAAAAGGAGGAAAATAAAAGATGTGAAATTAAGGAAGTTTCTAAACATTACAGGTTCATCTGTGGGATTTGTCTATTTCTTTTTTTAACTTTAAACGAGAAAGTTGACAATAAAGTTTTGCAAACTCAGTTAGAACGGAATCTGGTTTAGTCCGATTTATCTTTCCTGATTTAGTTGCTGTAACTGTTCAATTCGTCACGTGGTTTTTAAAACTTTTTGTCGAATTACTTTTTTATAAGCCTGCACAAACTGAAAGTTTCGTGGCGAAGGAAGATTAAAAAGTCCATTCAGACTACGCAATATATTTTATTGAAATTAAATTAATTACTTTACTAGAGGTGAAATTATATACGCGACCGCAACGTGACTGAAACATAAAACTAATTTCATAAACTCAATCCTCCCGAGCTCTGTCTAGTTTGCCTTTCGAACTCAATTTGCTTCAGTTTTTTTTCTATTTGACCGGGTCTGATACAGGATAACGCAATTTCCCTTTTCACGGCATAAAACAGTGTATCATGTCACATAAACGAATAAATGCCACAAATTGGAAACAAAAACTAATTTCGTCAGGGGCAGATTGCACTAGACAGATTGGCTGACTCGATGGTCTGGAAAATACGTTGAAACGTTTACCGCAAAAATTACATGTCGCTCAAACAGATGGCTTATATTATTAGATTTATTATTCATTAATATTTTATATATGTGCTTAGATTATTTAATTAAAGCAACTGAACAAACAACCTTCTCTCGAGCAGTGTCTAGTACAGCGAATAACTAAATGCAACTACTAGTGAAACCTCATAATTGCTGCATGTTCCTCGAATGCAGGAAACATATGTTAAGTACACAGCTAGTCGTCTTGTATACTGCTAAATGAGTTTCGGTCTCAAACTACTCCAACAAAACATTTGATACTTTATAAAAGCAGGATGAGGTTTAATTTTAAATTTTGCCATTTACTGAATTTCGTTCTCCTTATTAATTAGGCATGTTTCAATCAAGAAATAGTTAAAAAAATTTTAGGATGAGACTTAATAACCAGATAAGTACCTATCCAGCCAATGATAGATAGTTTTCCCTGACCAGATATCCCCGGTCAATTTCCAATCAAACTCCAACTCAAATAATGTATTTGAAAAGCTACACGTCTGGTTATTGATAAGCTGGGCACGTATTGCAGGAGTGCAAATGCGCGTAGTTCGACAGCACCCGTTCGAAATGTTCAGTGCTCGATTTGGGCCATTGTAGTTAAGGGCTCACGTCCCACCTATATGCTGATGTGGTGTTAATTAAGACCTGTTTATTTGGTCCCAGAATTTACTGAGGGGAATATTAATTTGTTTCCTAGTGACTGAAAAAATCGATTGCACTGTATTGAAGAGAAAAGCTAGCGGATAAATTCAATTATATTTGAGAAGAGCATCATTCATTCGTAACTTGGCTGCTGTATATTCCATGGCGATTTCTGGTTTCATTCTTAAAAGATGCTCATTGAAAATTTATACGTTTGAACTTGTATACGTATGGCCATCACGGGTACGCTTAGAGTATAACTTGGATCATCATTTGGCCGCATAACTAAGTCTCTTGTGGCATATTTATGTGTCCGACTTAGCCCCAAACAACATCGTTTTTTCAATGCTTTGCTCCTCATTAGAAATTCTTTAGTGGCTTTGAGTCTAAAACTCTCTGGAGGATTAGGTTTTAAGAATGTTCCAACTAGAACGTGCAAAAAGAACCGTAATTTCATTCGTAAACGTTGGAAACAATACGTACTCGGTATAATCCTGAAATCTGGCGCGGATTTTCCAGGATAACGTAGAAGAGATACAGTAATGGCCGCACAACCCGGCGAGACCGATGCCAGCCAACAGCTAATCACCGATTCTGTCCGCGAACAAAGGCTTTTGTCGACAATATGCCAGCCATTGTCTCCAAATATGGATTGCCGCACTAGGCATTATGCCAGAGGCCCCCGACATATCAGATGTACACGTTTACCTCCTGTTTGCGAATTCCAGATTGTTGTAGTAAATTACATTAATCAGATTTCAATGAAGACACAAAAACGTTCTGTTTTTCATTGTTCTTTGCATTTTTTCAACTAACCTATTGATTATGCAGGAATTTAAGTGATTACAATTTAAACAATCTACAAATTTCAATTAATCTGCATGATTCTGTCATTTAGCATAAACAGATCTATTCCTGTTCTTTATCAAATTTACTTTACTAATTAGGCACATCTGGTTGTCTGCAGTGGGAGAAAAAAAGGTGTGCTATAAATTGTAGAATTAGATTTTCGTGAATTTCATATATTTGTTTATTTTCTTTTGAAATCTTCCTGATTTCCTTCGTGTACCGTTTCCGTACCGTTCCAATTCTAAGTAGAAACTGATGTATGTTTCATTGCACTCCATACATTAGTTTCTCTTCAATAAACTTTGATGTCGTCAAATTAACGACATGCCTCTAGTAAATATCAGCGAGCAGAGCGGACTAAGGAGGGTTTCTTTCCATAAACTAAATTCAGTTGAGATCGATAACTTTCATCTCTCATCGCAAATACCTAATAATTGCGAACTGCTTTGACGACATCCAGTCGCAAATTAGATCCCTCTTTAACAGTCGTACCGAAAAAGATTTTCACTGGAAAACTGCTTCTTTCATGTATATTTTTCTGCTTCAGTTGAAGTTTGTTTGACTTAGAAGATTTTTTAGGTACAAACAAGATTAAAAATGTCTTTAAATTTTTTCTACTTCAATTCACGTTACGTTAAGTACGTGCTCTTGGAATTTTACGACCGAAATTTGTCACAACGAAAGGAGCGCGCCACGCCAATGTTAAGGGTGTCCGAAAAGGCATTGACCTGCCAGCGGAGGTGCAATCAATAGGTATTGCTAAGGCGGAAATCCTCCTTATGGGTTCTTTTGTATTTTGTGGCTAATAAACAGGTGTTCTCCCCATAGGTCTAATCTTACCTGTCCTCGTTCATTGTAAGGGGGTGGACGATGCTCATGTCTTGTTAAATTCAATGGGATTTTGTTTATTAATAGCATTAAGATCTCGAATTTCCGATAATGAAATTACCGGGTCGCTTGGTATATTCAATAGGCAGGAATATCGTGTATTATTTTATTCTCACGATTTAAGTTCTTTAGTATCTTGCAATTTCTGTGGGTGGTTACCAATAATAATCGTTTTTCTTCTTGCAAAATTGCTGATTTTATAAAATTGTTTATGGAAGAGTTGTGTTTTTGTTCACAACTTCCTGTAACATTTTAAAGATGTACTTTAATTTATTGATTGATTTAATATGCTATTAACATTTTCTTAGATTATTTCATGTTATTGGGTTAACAGGAATTCTGACCTAGTCGATGTCTTAATCTAGTTGGGGCCGCCGCAAAGAAAATCGATGACATCTCCCTTGGCACGGTATTGACAGTGAAATAGTATCCAATTTGCTAAAATCGCCTTGCCCACCGCCATTAGATGTGTTGAATGTCGATTCGATATTTATCGCTTGCGAAATTGCGATTAGCACCACATGTTAGTGCACAAACATTTTTCAGATAGAGGTGAATTCATTTCAATTGATTGTTTTTCGTAAATAAAAGAAACAATTTGAATTGCATATTTTCAAAATAATTTAATTCTCGTAATAGCTAAGTTTAATTATGGTGCAGGAATGAAGAAGAATGCTCCCCCAGTGTCTCGATAATTTTATTTCAACACGCAACATTTTAGTAAATTTGCGGGAAAACTGGTCGATGGAGAATAATGGGAGGGGTGTTATTTTATAACCCGGTTTTTCCTTGATTAAAATTCTTTTTTCTATTTCAAAAACCATGAAATACGGTCGGTAAATATAGAACAAAATATGCAAGCCAAACTCGTTATTTTCATTCGGCCGAGCAAAAAGTCTGATGCGGGCGTTGCATTGTTTCGAAATTACAATTTTTTTTCCTTGCCTTTGAAACGTAATTTATTTAGATGAGTAAATATATTTGGATTATTGCGGCCTGAATTTCTTTTTTCTAAAACAATTCGGGCGAATTTGTTCCCGTGAAACTTCCTAATATTCGTATAAAATTGGCTGGTTGTTGGAACAAGTGCAATTTTCTTTTATGGAGTCCTGAATAATACTTTGTATGCATTCTTGGGAGGGGGCGTAAATATTTAATTTAACGCCGCCTAAGGTGCAATTGTCGGAAGTGAGAACCTGCTTACATATTTTATTCGAGAAAACTTCCGGTTAGTCGAGCTTTTTTCCACCCCATGACTACGACGCGGTCTTTTCTATTATTCATTTCTGCTTCATAGGTTTCAGGAGTTTTATCAAGAATAAACTCGAGTACGATCCTTCACATGACATTTGAAAAGAAAAATTATATAAGAATGAACCTCTAATTGAGCTTCTTCAAATACAAAATTAATTTTCATTTTTCTCGACTTTTATGTGAATCGATTTTCCTTCGTTGATTTAAATAGAAGCAGATTTCCACTTGTTCGCCGCCAGTATAAATTAAAAATGATTACGTTTTGCGTCTTGTTTCGTAAAAAGCTTCGCAATTTATTGTCTTCCCCACTGAATTTTAATATTAATTTATCGCTCGTTTTCTGGTTTTGGAGTGGAGTGAAGAGGAGAGGAGGGTTCGGTGCAGTGAACTTGAGCTGGGACCTTCTTTTTTCAGGCTTTCATTAAAAGCAATCTCCTCCTCCTGAGTTCACGTGCAATAAAGGATTTTCCACAATCTTGAACACGAGTCGTGAAATACTCTATCAATTTGAAACAAAACCGCATTTACGAGTGACCGCATTCAACTTTTACACCCCTTACTCGTTGTTCTCCTTGCACCTCATTATATTCCTTATATATATTTCCGTAATGGATGTTTCGGGAATTCGAATAGAGGAGGAATTCACGTAATTTTCTGTGTCGACTAACCGGGCAATTAATCACGTGGCAAGCAAGGCATAAAGAAAATTTTAAATGGGAAAATACGGCTGGTTACCCGATGAAAACCTCTCCCCATCGATTACTCTTGCCCTTTCAGCTCTTGCATGATGTTTTTATTTTTTGCAGTAAATTCCCGGTTCCTTGTTTTAATTATAACTAAAGGCGCTTGCATCATTGAAAATATCATTTTATGAGCCAATTATTAGGGCTTTTAATCATGAACACTGCGAGCAGAAAGGTGAGACACGAACTTAGAGTATCAAATAGAAGTGAACAAAACTTTTCAGTTAAGTCCATTTAAGTCCTTTCTAAAATGAACTCAATAAGTGACCCCATTAAGTCAAAGCTCTTAATAAAGAGTCGAACAAAAAATGATCAACTGGAGTCAAAAGAGCTAATTTGGGGAAAAACACATTAGATTGTTCAGCCAATGAGTAGCGGCCGTTTGCAAATGACTTGATCCCCTTTGAAGTCCGCCCGACGCGATCTCGTAATTATAATGTAGTGGCGGCATAATTACATCGACGAATACGTGTCAGAATCTGCAAGTTATTAAAGCGATATGATTAATCGTTCAATTATATACATAGGTACTTACACCTTCTCTTTGGCGAAAGTTGAGAACGTGCCTGTTTTCCTCATGGATTTAATAAAAATTATTCAACGTCGCTTTGGAGGAGGTATTTTTTCAGGAACTTGTGGGACTTGAGGAATATTCAAATTTGAAAGTAAGTTGGATTTTCTCTTGTAATTAGAGCTTGAAGTCGATGGTAATAGGATTACAAGCTGACATGACAACCATGTAAAAGCTGAATGGTTTATTTGGAAAATGGAACGAGTCTTTCTTAAGTCAACAATGATATAATAAGCTTAAAACATTGATTATTTTTTTCGCATTCTACATCTTTTCGTGCCGCTAATTTATGTTACATTTGTACTTTAAATTTTCTTAAAATAAACATTTACTTGTATTAAATGCCTTCTATAATTCTGCAAGAAATCTGTTCAGTGATTCACAAAAGTATTAATATATCGTAGGCGTACAAAGAAAAGCAACTAACAATAAGTCACAAATTTACATTTCTGAGAAAAATCGATTTTAATATTTGACACAGAAATTTGAACTAAGTGGCACCGAAAAGTAATAATTGAGGAATGGTGGACTTAGTTGGATTTCCTTGTACGCCCACGATATATTGAACAATAAGCATTTAATAAATTCATTTTCACTAATAACAATTTTCAATAAATATTAAAATATGCGACATTTTCGCCTTTTAAAAAGTGTAAACTAAAACACATACATATTGATATTATAACATGAATAAAAAAAGGAATATTAAAAACACTTCAATTTAACACACTGACTATTTAAAATTTAATGCAACCTCCTTTTGCCTTAAGTAAAAAAATAAGTAATTTCTTCCTTAAGTAAAAAAATCTTTAAAAATATTTCAAGGTTCCATTGTTCGTTGACTCAAATCTACAATTCCTCCATATTTCGAGCTTCCGAATTGTACGAGACTAATTTTCTTTTTGAATAAACCCAGATGTTTTCAATTATGTTTAAATCAGGTGACTGGGGGAAGTTAATCTATAGTAACTGAATGAAATTATCTTTGAATCATTTCAGCAGTTTTTCTGCTTTATGCTTACGATTATTGCCCTACTAAAAAATTATTTCTTGTATATCTATTCCAAATTTAGATACACTGGCGAGATAAGATGTTCTTCCAAAATATCTATATAATCATCAGTATTCATTCTTTCTGCTGTTCATGATAAATTCCCACTTTTATTGCCACAAAAGGCAAGCCCAAGTCATTAAATTGCCTTGTCCAAACTTCACAGTAGATTTTAGGAGTCTCTCGTTAAGTTTTTCTGATTTTTCTTTCCACATTCAACTCTTCACATTTAAACCAAATCTATTCACTTTTTATTCATCTGCCCATATTACTACACAACTGCAATTATCACTTGTCCATTGTTGATATTTAAAAGGAAATTTAAGTCATAAAGCTTTAGATGGGGATTCAGTAATGGCTTTTATAATTTACTGATGATGGAGTAATTTATGCCTACTTGACTTAGTATGTCCCTCAGAGATCGTTCTTGTGAAATTAAAAAACGAATGCTGACTTTTTTCTGCAATTAATTTTGTCACGTCTACAATGTTATTAAAACCATGTTCATACAAATTCTAATTAAAAGATGTAAAAAAATGATTGATTGCTATACCTATTTGTAAGTCTTTCAACTTTTTTAAAGTAATGGAAAATTCAATTACGAAGAAACTGTTGACATGCGGGAGTAGGTAGTTTATTGGATTTTTACCTATTGAAAATGTGCTATACAAATAAACTCGAAACAATTTTCATTCAAATGAATAATAAATGTTTCGATAATATGATAATAATTCTCGAAGATCTCACAACAAAATTAATAACAATTTTCGTATTCATAAACAAATATGAACACAAGTCAATCCATTTTAAATCACCATATTTATAAGAATTTAGTTCTCAGAAGGTGTCACACATCATATGCTATGTTCCTATTTGTTTATAAAAATAAATTCCAATTTGTTTGTACTATCAGTTACGAAAGTTTTCATACACTCTACAAATAACTGAATTTTCATAAATAGATTTATTTCTGAAGTTTTTATTTTTAATAAATAACACATACTGAAAATAAATAAGAATAAAATTATAAGAAATATCGTAACTACACAAGAGAAAATGACCAAGTCCAATACAAAATATCCAAGTCCATTTAGTTATTTTCCTCTTGTATTTTTCATTACATAAGATTTTGATCAATAGTGATTTTTCCTATATAAATATTAAACTATAACGACAGGACTTGATTAGTTTTTCTTTTAAAATTACTTAATATTTTGTAAATATCGTTATAAAAATATGGAAATCTTAATATTTCCAATTTTGGACTTATTCACTTTCTTCTGTATAATAAGAATATCAAAATATATTTCTGTGGTTTTTTGCCAAAAGCTGATATGTCATTTTTTTCCAACATCAGGCTTTTATCGACATAATGTGTCATACAGGTCAAAGATCACTTTAAAGTAGTTTTCTGGAAAACAAATAAAAATGACATATCAGCTTTTGACAAAAAGCACAGATTTGAAATAAATAAACGAAATTGAAATATTAACAATAAATAAACTAACAGTTTGTTAACCCTCCTTTTGCATATAACCAAACTAGAAAGATACAACATATAACTGTTTATAATTTTCTTGACATTAAAGAAACAAATTTTTTTGTCACATCTACATAGATCGATTTCACTCCAAACTAATTTCAGGTTGGTTTTAGTAATTCTTTTTTTGAAATTTTGTAGTTCCTCGCCCATATTTTTAATTCATCCTATATATTGCTCAATGGAATTTAAGTTAGACGATTAAGATGGAAAGTGAAGTTGTTGCCAAATATTGTACAAAATTCATTCTTTGACAATGATCAAATTTGACATGATGTTTGGGAGGATTGTCAAACGTTCAATTGATGGAACCAAATTATTAAGCAAAATTTGCCGAAACATGCGCTGGTCCTTGTTGCTTTCAATAAAAACTAAATTGTCCATTCCAGCCTCTGACATCGAATTATGTTTTATTGTTGTCAACAAGTTTTTGAGTTTCAACTCTCTTCGTTTATCTTTCACCATATTTTTCCCGTAGCTACAGAGTCAAAAATGTTGTATTTGTTCTCACCCATAAGCAGAATTGTATTCCAGAAATCATCGCTCTTATCTAACTGTTCTCTTGCGAATTTAAATCGTTTTTGTCTATTTTGTTTCAATGATGTCAGAAGCTTTGTTCTTGGAACTCTTCCATGAAATCCGCTTGATGTGAAAACGCTTTTCGAACCTGATCGGCCAATTTGGGATCTCTAGTTTTGGAATTTAATAGAATATTTTAAAAAAATTTCATGCTCTTGCGTATCTGCACTTAATTATTTAAGACGATCATATTTAGATCTATGTAGTATTGACCCACGCAAGTTAAAGTTTTTTTTATAATGATTTTTAGTGTAGAATGACACAAGTGAATTTTTTCTGCAATGGCTTTGTAAGANAATAAAACTTCTTTTCCTTTCCAATATATGTAGGTATATACGGTACTATGGAGGGTATTAAATAAAAGTTAGTGTGTTAGAATGCACGTGAAACGTTCCCCGGTTTTTGATAAACGGGCCTTCGGGCGAATAAAAGTTGAATGTTATTGTGGTAATCGTCTGTCAGGTCGAAAATATGAAAACGTTGCGACGAGGATGAAGGTTTTTTTTTCTTATGTTTAAACATATAGAAAATGAGTGAGAACTGGTTTATGCCACGTTTATTATTGTTGTATACTTCCGACACACATGTATTATATCTGTTTTTCTGTTTGTTTCAGGTACGATATATTAAGAGTTATATTTTGCAATTCTTGACAATTTCAAGTTTGAAGAATCGGTAAGTAATTGTCATTTTTGAAGCCCTATTGCCTCTAAGTTTAAATAAAACATTTCACGTAAAGATGGTAAACTGATTGTCGCAGGAAGAACAAGAAAAGGTATTGCGCTCTAACTAGATTATGTTTCTATGTCTCCCCTTTTCCTGTTTGGTTGCCGCAAAGTTGAGAGGTTGTCGAGTGCTCTCAACGCAGTTCTTTTGCGTTTATTTCGCCGACGCTTGTCTTTTTCCATTCACCATTCTCGCATTCTCTATTCAGCAACAAATGCAATTTGACGATTTATACTTTTTTTTGCAAAAGCTCTTTTTTATCTCTTCATCGTGCACTTTTATCAATCCTCTTTGCAACGAGGAAGAAAAAACTCTCTTCGAAATTGCTCGCCCCTCGCGAGCCCTTTTACGATCGATAACGACTTTTAGCTTTCTTTCTTATACGTCTTGTATATGTATATTTATTAAAGTTCCTCGTTGACAAGAGGGTTTATAATGTTGAGATAAAAATTTGAAAATTTCACACTTGATAAGAAGCATTTCAAAAGGAAACTTCGATAATATTTTATGAAGCTTCGTCGAGCGTGAGTTAAAAGCCTTTCACGGTGGCGGTATACGGGATAAATGTTTTTTTTAAGGAAGATATTTGAATATAAAGAATTTAATATCCTCCCAGCTTTTTGTAGTTCTAAAATACTTAACGTTGATACAATAATAAATGGTTTTACAATGAAAACCAAAAATCCATAAGGCAAATTACCATTAATTATATGAAGTGGGGTCATAGAAACTCGAAAATCCTTCGAACGATAAAGGATCATATTATATAGAACGTTTCGAGGGACAAAGTGAGTGTTTCGGTCGATGAGGAGAAACCTTAGCAATATCAAAAGTAAGCTTCTCGGTATCGCGTCCATTACAACGAACTGCTGCGGCGGTAGTTTATCAAGTTGTGTCCTACGTGAGGTTTCCGTTGCTGGGCTGGATTTAACTAAATCACGATTAGGGCCAACACCTTTGTATAATTAAATAGCTTGTCTTCTGGCCTTAATTAATTTACTTACTCGTCGGTCCTCTAAGCCATGAACTTCTCCGTTGAAGTTTAATCGGATAAAAACTGCCGCTCGAGGCCGAACTGAACCAGAAACTTGGGTCATTTGTATCTGTTACAACTAACCTTATTGTAGTCCGGTTTTGTACGGCGGAGGCAAATCGAACAAACTCGATCTTCCGGTTAGTTGAATTCTGATTGTCTCGGTTGCCGACAATCCAATTAGATGATGATTAGGTGTATTGGTGGTTAAGACAATGCACGTTTCGAGCAATTAATCACCGCAATTAATGCATGCCCTCGCGTTAACTTTATAGCGATATCCGTTATTGTTTAATGAGAAGATTCAACTCATTGTTGTATCGTTCGAACCATTTATCATAAAATTGAAAGAAAATTATAAATATCTCTTTTACCATGAATTCATTATGGTTAAAAATAATTGACCAATGATATAGAAATAATGGGCCTGTTATGAATTTAATGTACTAATTCGATTTGAACGAAAAAACGTGTAATTCGCCATTGGGGATATTCGTTAGGTATTCAATGCTCGGCCACATTTTCTGCATCGAATCGTCGGCCAATTGGAAACGTGGATAAATTTTTAATCCTGTGACTAGCTGCATCACGGCGTTCAGCGCCCTCGAGCGTTGCGCTAGACTCGGCCTTTTTCCTAACAAATTTCTCTTATTTTCACAATAAAATCCGGTCAGGTTTAAAACAGTTTTTTCAGTTTTTCGTGTAATCCATCCAACTTGACTCTCCTCATATCTCTCTCATTAATCGTCATTTATCCGCGAACTTTGGTCTTGATTACACACATTCGACGATAATTGGAATAAACAAACCATGTAGTATGTTTATTATAATCATTATTGGGTCTCTGACGGTCTTGCTTGTAACGCGACGTTCGTTTACACAAGCCAAACAATTGCGGGCGTCTGCCGCAACAACAACATAACGTCGGCGGCGGTGGCGACGCAAACATGAACCAGGCCTCTAGTAAAGAGAGGTGTAATTAAAGTTCTGTTATTACGATTAAAGCACATGACTTGACAGCCAGTTGTTATCTTTCTCATGATTAGATTAACAACTAATATTTATTTTATCATGAAATTGTTCAATCGGTTCACCATTACGTCAGGAATCGGAAAAATTGGAACTCACACTTGATGCAGGTTCGTTCGATACATGTTTGCCCTTTACCTCTGCTGCGTTCCTCCCACTCCCTTTAAAATGGATTTGGACGTTCAGATTAAAACCCATTATCTTACCGCAAGCGATCATCAATGCACCGTACTCTCGGATCCGTATGTTGGGATGACATTTGCATCGTAAAGCTGCGATTAAGTGCAACAATATTGCATCATCTGCGCTTTCCGGCAGGAACAATAGATCACGCTCGCTTCGACAGTTCGGCCCTAATTTGGCTCCTTTATCCCCATTCCAGCTGTTTCAATGAGAGAGCCTTCGGCTCCCTATTTAACTGATAATCCTCCACCAATCAAAGGTTGTTTAGATGACCTCCTCCTCCTCCTCCTTCTTCTGTTCATAATCGTTCTTTCGCTTATTGTTGAATGCTCCTCTATTGAATTTCAAAATATTTATTTGGAATTATAACTGAAACAAAGAATTAAGAGTTAGCAATGTGAGGTGTAAAAAATTAAATAAAGTATATTTTTCTATTGGCTTTTGGTAATTGAATTATACGATGCTGACCTCATCGTAATCAATCTGGACTGCCAGGAGGAAGGATGGATAATGTATACGGGAGATAAACCGCAGCATGGGAAAACAAACGACATTGTGCAGAGATTCTTATGTGGAATCGAATTCGACGATCGAACGGACCAAGTGATTTTCTCGGGGCTCTCGGTCAGTTAACGAAATCTTGGCACAACTGTCGCCATTGTCGCGACCAAAGTGGATTTCGAGATTGATTTATCAAATACAAAAGTTCTTTATTGGTTTCGTGATTGTGTTGTGCTGCCGCTGTTTTTCTTTACTCAGATTCGTGTTGATCTTTATTGGGAAACTGGCGGGCGTGGGCGTTATTACCGAACTAACTTTATACCGTATATGACTGAAAACAATCGGTCTTCCTCTATCGAACCTCTATTTATGAGATAACCGTTGAAACTTTCTTATTACTTTCCTTATTGCATCCGGATAAAGTTTTCGAAGGAGAAACGACACAGGTGAAAATATCTGAACTATCAAAGGTGGACAACTGCGAAACCACTCTCGAGGGACACATTTTTCAATAATCGCAAAATATGAAGCGGTCCAGTCGAAATATAACAAAAATCTTCTGCTGCTGCTAGAATAGGGGCGAGAAAAGTTTCGTTTTGGATACCGTCGAAACGTGTACACCCGACACATGGCGAAACATATTAGATTAGACCGCTGGCACGTTTAAAACTTTTTGCCTCGGATAGAGCGAGATATTATATTGGCTACGTCAGGCCGGATCCTGGATTGAGCCGTATTGGAAAGTTTCCTGAAGAGTGGGCTTTGCTCTTACATTAACGGCAGTTCGACGAGATTGCTCGGATCAAAGTAACGCGTACTTTTCCTGAAGTTTTCCGCATCATCTCGATGTCGATAAATATGGTAATGGAGAGATTTGCGGCTCAATCTTACCGAACGGAAACTTTCAAGATGAAAGTTGTTTATTTTAATGGGGTTTTACTCGGGTAAGACAGGTAAAGTACTGTTTAATGATCTTGAACTTCATCGGTATCTATATTGCTTTTATCTCTCTTGAATACATAGGGGCTAGGATTTTCCAGCAGGTAGCAAATATTGATGACACAATAAAAGTTAAACTCAATATAAATTTCAATAAATATCCTTCAATTTGGTGTAAAAAATCAACTTGATTCGCATAATTAATTCGATTACATTTAAAACAAAGCAAGACAATCCCTGTTTTAGGTAAACGTAATGTTTGAACGACAGTAAAAAAGGAAATTAGTATTCATTTGTATTTGTGTGTGCCGCTGGCAGGAACAAATATGTGCTCCACCGACCATATTGTTTCGAATATTGTGTTAAATACGTTGTGAATGATAAAATGCCAAACAAATTAGATCTGACGTAGATATAGCTGAAGGCATTTGTGTTTTATGTCGCACACAACCTTTCCAATTTTTATCGAAATTAAAGTAGAAATTTATAAAAATGTTTTCTGCAATCTTCATTTCCTCTACAACTCAACCGACCTCGTGTATGAGGGACTCGTAAATATTTAAGCAGGAATCGTGTACAAAAAAAAGTTGTTCCCTTCGAACAGATGGGCATTTATAATGTCATAATTCATGACTTGTTTGTGTGAAGTAAAGCGACGGTTGCGGATCAAATTGGATTATTTTACAAGGAAAAATTGGATTTTTGTAATTCGAATTACATTCTACCCCTCGGAGTTTAGGGTATGTATTTTTGATGTTTATTAACTTAGAAATTTTTAATGTTTCATCAGGTATTGTTATTTTATTTTTGAATGTATTATTGGCAACAAAATCCATATTCAGCGATACTATAAATTAGACTTGATTCCAGAAAAATGTAGTTCTATTGTTTGTGTTACCCTTCTGCATGAGGAAAATGGAAAAAGCTCATCACCATCAAAACATACAATCCAAATTGCAATATAACGCAATTGTAAATTGTTAATGCCAGTGAATCGTCCAATAAAAAGGACGGGTCTAAAACGAATTTCCATTATAGCAGTCATAAAATGTATTAGGTGTGGCAGTTGTTGAAATCGTTATCTAAGAGAATATAATATATTAAATGTGCCCTCGCTAACGTAATCGTTATATTCTTCTTGAACAAAGGACTGATTTAGCCCCCCCTCCCCTCATAATCGTTTGACGTTTGGCAATTAAGAGATCTGGAAAACAAAATAAAGTGGCCGTAGGCGTTGCACGCTCTCAAAATTTAATTTGTTTTCTGATTTCACGATACAAAGCGTATATAAGCGATGTCCCTTTCCCGTCTTTTGGTTTTTACGACCTAATCACTAGTTAGGGTGGAGTTATGATTATGACTTCAGTCGTTATGAAGTGTAATGAGGACAGTTAATACTCAAGGAAGGGGTCGGTTTATTGTAATAATTCCGGGATTAGATTTTATTGATGTCGACAAGTCTATTTACGGAATATACAGAAACAAAAATAAATTTTTCTTGTTAGTTCTTTCTGTTTCGCATACATATCGACGATATACCTATTTAGTTTAAGAAACTGGAACGCGGAATAAAGGTTAATTTGCTTCAAAACAGCTGTCGACTATTTAAAACGCGATTCCAAACCGAAGTTCTGGAATTAGTTTACTTACACTTTAATACAGGGTAAACACCATAAATAAAACGAGAAATTGCAATTCTTCCATTCATGGTCACGATCAAGTTCACCAAGTAGGTAGGACAAAACTGTGCTTTCTCGCCCGTGGTAAAAAGATCTTAAATTAGGACCTGCCCGAACGGATTACGGTTTGGCGTTGTAATTTAATGGCAAAACAAGGGTATACAATGGCAGAATCTTAGCACGTAATGCCGACTCGTGTTTCGACGATACAGCCAATAAATTACCGAGATTCGTAAAGGGTCGTCGATAAAATCTCAGGAGAAATTCATGACGATGTCATCGGGGGGCCTTCGCTTTGGTCGTGTTCGGCGACTTTGCCTCACGATCCAGGCGGAAACGTCGGAAACGAGATGCCGCCAATTTCGATCCAATTTAATTAAAAAAATCGATCAACCTGACGACGTGTGCTGTGACAACAGCTATACTTCTTGAGTAAACCTTATTAGGTGAAAGTAAATTGATCGGCGTCCCCTAAACAAATCTAAAGGGATTTTTCCGCATAATATTCTTCTTTGCCATCATCAATCAAATCGTTTTATTATACGCTCGAAAACATAATATTGCCACGATAATCGTATCATTCCGGAATCTAAATTAAAGCATTGAAACTTGTATAGGCTTTATTTCCGTAAAGTCATTTTGTTAAGCTTTAACAGCCTTCATTATCCAGAACGTGGGCCCTATTTAAAAGATATTAACGCTTTACGATCGCGCCGCTTACATACAAACAACAAACGGGTTTAAATGTACGAATATGCTGATAATTCATTGTGTCTACATACGTATGTAGATATGTACATTACCCACTGAACTGGAAATGATTCGAATCACATATGCTTTTTGAAGAGATAGTACAACTCGGAAGCAATTATCACTAAGCGTCAAATCCCTTTCAATTTCTTCAGTTCAAAACAAGATTGGTATTAATGGGTTTCAATCGATGAAGAGGCCTGGAAACAGATCGGTAACACAATAAAAAGATCTTTTTTGTGTACATTTTCTTGGGAAAAACCTAAAGTTTAGAATTGAAATCAAAATCTCCTAATCCTTTCTAATTTTATTCGCACGTAGTTTGTTTAAAGAGCAAACATATCGTGACGACGCGCGGTAAACTTTAAGAGAAAACGAATTTTCTCAATATTTTACATCGTAAATTTGAATATAAAGCAAAGTAAGCAGTCGTTCAGGAATCTCTTAACAAGATTTCGAACAAAAGCGGATGTTTATTCTAGAGACAGGTTGATGTTTCGCTTGTCGAATATGCCCGGAGAAGGATCCCCAGTTCGATTTCCCTGTCGCTAATTTAAAAAGGTTTCTCGAAATTGTAAAAGTAAAAAAAGGCGCGCATGTTAAAACATAAAAAGAGAGAGAGAGAGAGAGAGAGAGGGAAGGAGAGAGAGAGAAAGGGAGGAGGCCGAAAGAGAGAGAGAGAGGTCGCAACTGCATTTATTGCGATCTGGGAACGGATGCATGCTCCCTGGAGAGCTATTTCGATTCGAACTAAAACTGGGCCGTTTTAGCTCAAAAAGTGCAATTCTTGATCAGGGGGTAACTGCGGGGTAATTTTTTTTTCGTCTCTCCCTTCCTAATATTTGTGCGTAGTTTAAATGATTTTTTATAAACTTGATGTGAGTGAATTGTTTAGAATTGATTTTCTGTATCAAATTTTGTTAAAAGAAAATTTTATTCAAAGTTGTTCTACAGATATCTTTCTTTAAAGGAAATTTAATAAAAAATGCTTCGAAGAAGTTTCCTGTTTATTCAACTTTGTGTATTCATTTCGATAAAATTCAAGTTTTCATCCTGTTGAAATTCTTGAATACAATTCCCTCAAGTTGATTTATAGAGAAAAACTTGTTAAAAAATATGAAATTGGCATAATTATATTTGCGATTGTTTATTTCAATATACATAATGATGAAATATTAATTTTCCACAACATTACACACATTTTATGTCGGTTTGTCGCAAAACGTGTTTATTTTCTAGATTTTGATTGTAAATTAAATATAAACCATAATAGGTATTTCTATTCTTAGATTCGTTCAACGTTGACCGAATTGAAACATAAATTCATATGACAAATGAATATTTACGTTTGAAACCTTTAGAGTAAATGAATCCGAAATTGCCTTGCCCATCCTCGGCAAGGAATCGAAACTTCATTTATCACAATAAAATCGTGATTGTTCTCGGACGGCCATTTTAAGATCGACTAAATTCGAAATGGTTCGAAAGTGCTTGCTGTTTGCTTCAAAACTAATCGTCATTTTACGCGTTTTGATGTTTCTGTTTGAAAGCAACGACGTTCATTCATGAATAATCGTTTGAACATTTTAATTGAAATCGTCTGTTGTGGACGAGCTTTTGCATTTAAGCTAAAAAACGTTTTAAACATTATTATTAGGAAAGTTTGCGGCTGAGAGTAACAGTTCCGAAAACATTCTTTGTTAATCCGTTAAACTTTCCTTCAAAATTATGAATATACTAAGGTATAACATAAACTAGAAACTTCCTTTTAGATGACTTTACTAACTTCTCATTTTCTTAAAACAGTTTTTTTTACAAGACTTTGTATAAGCAAGGAAATCTACTCAAGACAGCGTTGCTCTTGCATATACAAGATGGAACAACAACCATCATTTGTCAGGGGACGACTTTTGCCATACTCGAATTTAATATCAGTTATTTGTCCTTGAGGCTCGAACTTCGTCGAGCAACACACTCTTTTATATGGGGTTTGAATATACATAAAACCCTTTCTTATCAAAGTTTCTCCGAGTTTCTTGTTCAAGTCTTTAAAAATAAAGTTTTTAAGCTGATGTTTAAAATTTAAACGAAATATCAAAATTTCAATGAATTATATACATATGTTTAAGTTTCCAGATCAGAAAGAATTTTTTTAACTACGACGAATTTCCAGAATTATAGTTTATCTCAATATAATAAGCTTTTCTTAATTCAAATTTCTAGGATTTTGATATTTTCATTGCAATTTTTTCTACACTAAACTGAATTTAGTAAAATTGTATATTAATAATTTATTGGATCAGGCTGCAAAAAGACCAACTTTCGTAAATTCAATAGGAGATTTTAGACCATACCAAGTTAATTGTCCCATCATTCGAGTATCAAATTGCGAAAGAAAAAGCTTCTTAAGATGAGCTCCTTTGTGTAACAGGATATCCAAATATTATCATGTCTCCTTAGTGTTTTTATATAAGCTCGAAATCCCACGCAAATGGAATTTATTACCGCAACAAGCCAGCTAACAAGATTTTCCAGTTTACTTAGCAATATTCGGAGTATTACGTTACTCCCTATTAAAAGCGAGTTTTTCGTCAAAGCAAAACGGTTTAGACATTCCTTTTTTTTCCAACGAATCCCCAAATTTAATTAATGTAAGATCGAATTTAATAGTACAAAATGTTAACAACTTTGTTTGTTTTTAACATTTCTTACGTGAATAAGTAATAAAGAACTGTTCAAATACGTTATTTAGCTCCAAGATTAATTAAAGAATCCTAATCGTAACAGCAAAGAAGGTTTTTGTGTAATTCCCGTTGACTCTAAAGTTCCATTTGTCACCATTAAATCGTAACGGATTGTCTGAGCTTTTGTTGCAATTAATCGAGGGGCAGTAGGACGACTAGAAAGAATTGAGCTAATGATGGAGAACTTTCTGGAATAATCTTCTTATTTTTTACTCGTATATTATTACCTAATCGTCATCGGTGACTTCCATCGAAAAACCTCCACTATCAATTTCAAGTTCTTTGATTTAATCGGTACGATTCTTGTTCTGGGTGGACGTGCAAAAGAACTTATTAGGTCATAGCTGAAATTAGCTCTCCCTTTCTCTTTAGAACATGATCCCTTTTGCGTGTTGAATCTTATTAAGTATGGTTCAACACGCACCTTTTTCCTTTATTGTGTCAGATGCGGTAAAACTTCCGAACGACTTTTCACAAAAGTCCGATAGAATAATTTTTGTCACTTTATTAATGGTATCAACTCGTGAAAATGAAATCGCAGGTGTTTGATGCCTAGATGTCGCCTCCTCACCGACCGGGACCGCGTGGCACTGTCGTTGGTAGTAGCGTCGTCTCCATGACAAAATTTATCGATTCGTTAGACCGTTTGCCAAATAAACCACGTGATTCGATATGGTCGATGAACGAGAAAGAGAGGGATGAAATGAGAGAAGAATAATCGCAGTTGATTAGAGGCATAAATTGAGGTTTGTATGTAATAGGCTTAATGAAGGGATTAGGGTGATTCTATTGCGATACGATCTGATGAAGAAGGATTTTTAGGCCGGAACTTGAAAAGCCTTTAAATTGACGGTATTACATGAAGGGATTACCGATGGTATTCTAGAGGGAAAGGGTTCTGCTAATGTTACTGTCAATTGTTTTTGCCAGGCTGATCCAATATTACATAGAAACAGTTAATTTTTAAGTGTTTCCTTTAAATCATTTCAAATAATTTAATGAAACCCAGTTAATGTTCCTTTAATATTATTTCTTACATCTTGTTCCTGTTTTATAAAATTTTCTATTTAATTAAATAGACATTTTGCTTTATTTCTTAATGAATTTCAGGTGATTAAGTTTAATTGAGCTTTTCTGACCAACTTTGGCAAAACAAACATTTGGAAAAGTACATAGTTTAAAATGAGCCGCATTCTCTATTACGTCGGAATTTTCACAATTTCATTTACATAGAAACAAGAAGGAAGATTAAGCTATTAGATATAATTAACTCAAAAAAACTTAATATCGCAGCTTGGAATGGCAATATTTCTTTTCTTCTAGTTGTCAGGTCACCTATTGTGCAAAAAATCGAATTTCGCAGCCACTTTTTACCTGTTGATGATCTGAAGTGATTAACTTACATTAGCTTTATCGCAAATTAAAAAAAAACAATGTTCTAGAATTCATTCGTTCTCAATTTTAAAACCATTTGACAAAGCCAGGTCCTCACTAGCAACAGCAGATTTAAATTGCCTCTAAAAAAAGTATTTTGTAAACAGACGACATTGATACGACATGGACAGTCGCCATTGGATTGATTTTTCTCCCCTCTTTATAGGTTTTACGACTCGTTTCTTTTTATGTTACTTTGTCGACGTACCGCCCTGCCATGCATGTAACAGTCCTTTCCTTTCTGTCACCAACCACCGAACTGTTTTATTGTTAATTAAAAACCGAATGCCAACGTCAGGCCGATTGGGACAGAATCAATTTCCTCTCTTTTGCGTGTCGGGGTCGCTTTAATAAAGCAAACTGATTGTACGAACCGATATATCGATTATATTCTATCAATAGATGATGACGTCAGTGAGTCATTTATGCTTTCTTATTTCCTGATCGATTACTTATATGTACCTACCTGACATAGAACTGATCCACGTGTGCGTAAAACTATCACACCGATCAGGGCCAGGAGTTTTGTGTATTTTTATTGTTTTTTTTTTAATAAAATTGTTGGACATAAAATTAAGGGCCAAATAAAAGAGGAGATTTCGTGTCACCGCGAAATTAAAACGGGTGGCTTGTCACAATGCTGCAGACTTGCTTTGTTTTTTGATTTGATGAAATATTTCCTAGCGTTTCGCTATCGTCGGACTTGGCGGCGCTTTCCACGTCAATTTCTAATTAAAAAACTTTTTACTTTGCCACCGAGTTTCAAATGGGGCGACACGCAAGAAACAAACATTATTGATACCAATCTTAACCTAGTATAATAAAGTTTTATTTTATTTTAATACACAACACTAATTATAATGTATAGTAAATTTTCGCTCGAGGTTTCATGTACGCGGCATAAGTTTTGTAATTAATTTTCTTTGAAAAGAACCTTTTTACTGAGCAACGGTAGTTGAACATGTGGATGAGTTGTTTTTAAAATCAAAGCTTCCAGTAAGCTCCTTTCACGTTTGTAGGCACGGCACTTAGGTTCTTTCAATTTCGCCCTTATCCACGAATGAAACGTTATCTAACGAGTGCGGTTTAGCAAAACGAAGCGTCTTTTCAGAAACGTTACCCCGTATTTCGGTCGATCAATTCAACAATTTTTACTCCAAATTCAGAATACTTAAATGGAATTTCCAATTTTGATTTTCTAATCGAAGTAATGTTGTTCGTTATTCCTTTTTTTTTCAACAAAACGTCGAACAACAACAAACTTGAATAATAGAGTGTTGAAAACTTGATTGAAACTTTGAACGCACACGCCCAATTCACAACCGTGCGCTTATTGTTGAGTGCGGACGTTCATTTCATATCGCATAAAGGCGGCAAACTTTGCCAACTATTGGCAGTTCAACAATGCCGCCCGTCTTTATGGAACTTAATTAAAATTATTAAGCCATTGACTCAAGCTAAACAATTCGTTCCATTTATTTTTATTGCAGTTTAAATTTTGATTGAAACAACATTTCAATAAATGTATGTGCATTAATTAGAAATAATTCGACTTTAAAAGACGTAAATGTCACCACGCCATTGAATGGGAACGAAGGAAAATTTAGGGTCTCTTTTGTAACATTTTAAGCGTTTTGTAAAAGCAAAGTGACAAATGGTTCCCAACACGACTAACAACTGCATTTTGTAATCGACACGGTACAACTTCGGGTCCGGAACGGTAATTGATGACTCCGGGCGTCACGGCAACCGAAGCAAATCACTGTCTTGCGTGCCAATGTACAACCGGTTGATAGACAAGATGGTTTTTCGCTTTTCAAAAAATTTTGGACATAATATTTTCTGATGTCTGTCTTCAAACTATTTACATAACTTTATCTAGGACGGTTAATTTCCTGTCGATTTTTTTATCAGCTGTTCCTTATAGGATTAAGGTAATCTGGCCTTAAAAAGGAACGTAGATCATATCTTTGTAATAGATGTCTTGTTGAAATTTCTAAGAAAGTAAATTTTCCAACGTTACAAACAATTAACCTTTTGATTTGATTAATTTTCACGTGGGATTCGACGCAATTACGGTTACAAATTACGTTATTTACTTGACCATATCATTTTTCCTCCAGTTAATAACGAACCCAGTACGATATTTTCATTTGCCCATAAATTTCCTCTTCGCATTCCACTTGCCATTACGAGAGATTTATATCTTGCCTCTTCCGTGGAGGCATTTATTTATATTCTTCATGTACTCAACAGGTATAAATTCAAAGGAATCCTTTATGAAGCTGGGCTTTAATTACGTCCGCACTCAGCAAAATTATGAAAACTTTTCTAAACCATCATAATTTGAAATAATAATGATTCGGCCACACATAAAATTCATTTAATTTTCTGAATTACTTAGAGTGTTAAATCACAGAAGTTAACAAATTTGTTATAAGTTTTTAAATATTAATATTGTATATTTTTGTTTATATTTCACTTGTTGCCTTAGCTCTAGATGAAATAGGCACGTTTATACGCTGCTCTTAAGATAATGAAATTAATTCATTAAAATAATGAATTGCTCCAAAGTTGAGCTCAACAGGTGGTTGAATTTAATTATTCTTTTACCAAATATTGCGTCGTTTATGAAAGAACTTCACCGCCTCCGAAACGCAACTCGAAAATTTAATACTAGCGGTTTCAATTTCGAAACATTAAAAGGGTCTCAATTTTAATGAAGTTTCTTTATTCAATTTTAATTCAACCAATAATCGCCCCTAACGCGGATTAGAAGTCCAATCAACACATTTTTTCTTAATTCAAAAGCGCATTTCTTACCATTCTGGATATTTTTTTTTTAATCCTATGTTTTGATTAAATTTCTTTATATATACTGCTCGCAATTGAAATCCGAACACCTTGAAAAAAAACATATTTTGTTCTATAAATTTAGATATGGGCTGTATTTTACTCCAATATTAAACGATTAAAATTTCAAATCAATGGAATGTATTTTTATCAGTTTTTCTTCGATTGGTAAAAGAGATTTCAAGAGTTTTTTGTTTCGTTTATGGGTACTTTATCTATGAAGAGAAAAACTAATTTTGCGTTAGTTTACTTGCAATTATTGACAATAATGCCTCGAAGACGAGAACTTAATTATAGAGCACAGCTAAGTCCGTTTGAACGGGGGCGCATTGTTGGGATGAGAGAATGTGGTGCATCTTTTCGGGAAATTGCTGTGACGATAAGACGTAGTGTGTCTACTGTAGTTGCAGCGTGGAGGGCATGGACTGAAGAAGGTCGTACACAGCGAGCCGTAGGTTCTGGAGCTCGAAGAAGAACCACACCACGTGAAGATCGTCTCCTTAGAATATTGGCCATCCGAAACAGACTGAGATCTACACGGAGTGTTGGAGATGCCTGGTTTGCAGCAGTAGGTAGACCGATTCGTTTACGTACAGTTTACCATAGATTGAACGCTATGGGTTTAAATTCTTACCGCCCATACTTGGTCCTACCACTTACACTTAACCATCGTCGCAGACGTCTTGAGTGGTGTCAAGCACGGCAAAATTGGGACGACGAATGGCATCATATTGCCTTCTCAGACGAATCCCGCTTTTGTTTGGGAAATCACGACGGTCGACAACGGGTGAGGCGATTTCGTGGTGAACGTCAAAACATAGGACTAGCTGTAGAACGACATGTGCACCGCACTATCGGCCTTATGGTATGGGGTGCTATAGCTTTTGGTACTAGGAGTCCCCTACTTGTTATTCGTGGCAGTATGACGGCTCAACGTTATGTCAACGAGGTGTTAAGACCTGTCGTAGTGCCGTATATAAGAGGCATAGACGAAGGGATTTTCCAGCAGGACAATGCTCGTCCACACATTGCTAGGGTTTCGTTAAGGTTCCTACAAGATGAGCATATACCCCTCTTACCATGGCCAGCACGTTCACCCGACTTATCGCCAATTGAAAAAGTATGGGATTGGATGGGTCGTTATGTGAGTGATTTACCACGTCCTCCAAGCACAATTGATGAGCTCCGGGCTACAGTAATACAGGCTTGGGATGCTGTACCACAGGAGTTTATCAATAATCAAATTTTGAGTATGCCCCGTAGATTGCAAGAATGTATTCAAAACCGTGGATCACACACTCATTATTAAAATAACAAAATGTTTGTTGTTAAAATTTTCATAACAAATTAATTTTCGCTTATTAACGTGTCTTACTTTATTTTAAGTTAATATTTCAAAGTAAAAACACATTTTTTAAAAGTGTTCGGATTTCAATTG
>JABRWK010000021.1:272159-346455 GCA_013372445.1 Hypothenemus hampei | reverse complement strand
ATATATACTGCTCGCAATTGAAATCCGAACACCTTGAAAAAAAACATATTTTGTTCTAAAAATTTAGATATGGGCTGTATTTTACTCCAATATTAAACGATTAAAATTTCAAATCAATGGAATGTATTTTTATCAGTTTTTCTTCGATTGGTAAAAGAGATTTCAAGAGTTTTTTGTTTCGTTTATGGGTACTTTATCTATGAAGAGAAAAACTAATTTTGCGTTAGTTTACTTGCAATTATTGACAATAATGCCTCGAAGACGAGAACTTAATTATAGAGCACAGCTAAGTCCGTTTGAACGGGGGCGCATTGTTGGGATGAGAGAATGTGGTGCATCTTTTCGGGAAATTGCTGTGACGATAAGACGTAGTGTGTCTACTGTAGTTGCAGCGTGGAGGGCATGGACTGAAGAAGGTCGTACACAGCGAGCCGTAGGTTCTGGAGCTCGAAGAAGAACCACACCACGTGAAGATCGTCTCCTTAGAATATTGGCCATCCGAAACAGACTGAGATCTACACGGAGTGTTGGAGATGCCTGGTTTGCAGCAGTAGGTAGACCGATTCGTTTACGTACAGTTTACCATAGATTGAACGCTATGGGTTTAAATTCTTACCGCCCATACTTGGTCCTACCACTTACACTTAACCATCGTCGCAGACGTCTTGAGTGGTGTCAAGCACGGCAAAATTGGGACGACGAATGGCATCATATTGCCTTCTCAGACGAATCCCGCTTTTGTTTGGGAAATCACGACGGTCGACAACGGGTGAGGCGATTTCGTGGTGAACGTCAAAACATAGGACTAGCTGTAGAACGACATGTGCACCGCACTATCGGCCTTATGGTATGGGGTGCTATAGCTTTTGGTACTAGGAGTCCCCTACTTGTTATTCGTGGCAGTATGACGGCTCAACGTTATGTCAACGAGGTGTTAAGACCTGTCGTAGTGCCGTATATAAGAGGCATAGACGAAGGGATTTTCCAGCAGGACAATGCTCGTCCACACATTGCTAGGGTTTCGTTAAGGTTCCTACAAGATGAGCATATACCCCTCTTACCATGGCCAGCACGTTCACCCGACTTATCGCCAATTGAAAAAGTATGGGATTGGATGGGTCGTTATGTGAGTGATTTACCACGTCCTCCAAGCACAATTGATGAGCTCCGGGCTACAGTAATACAGGCTTGGGATGCTGTACCACAGGAGTTTATCAATAATCAAATTTTGAGTATGCCCCGTAGATTGCAAGAATGTATTCAAAACCGTGGATCACACACTCATTATTAAAATAACAAAATGTTTGTTGTTAAAATTTTCATAACAAATTAATTTTCGCTTATTAACGTGTCTTACTTTATTTTAAGTTAATATTCAAAGTAAAAACACATTTTTTAAAAGTGTTCGGATTTCAATTGCGAGCAGTATATTTGGGTATCACTTCGTATTCTATATGTAAAGGAAATCCTTTCTCGAATTCGCTCACTATATTTGTGAAAGTTCTAAAATAACATGCATATCACTGGTGATTTTTTTTGGTTGCTTTATTTATGTTTTGTATTAGTTTTCTATGCAGTTTTATAACTCACCGTGCGAAAATTTTGTAACATTAATACTACAAAGCTACCACAATCAAATAAACTGAAATTCTATTTGGAATTTCGAAACTTTGCGAGTAGACCTACATTCCAATTTTTAAAAGAATTTTCTTTGTTTGTATTCTTGGTTTCGGTAGAAAATCAGGGTCTTGTAATTAGACCGAAAAAAACTTCCTGTATTTATATAATATATAAAGACAAAAGGACCGGATTCAAAAGAATGCTGAATTAGATTTTTGCGGTCCGGTCTGTGGTTCCGGTTTTTTTCCGGTCAAAGTTTCGCTTAATTATCAGAAGTAAAAATTAATTGCGAGCCACTACTGACTGAGGAACGTGCTTGTTAGACAATCGTGGTCTTGCCAACGACTGAAAGGCCTCTTCAGAAAGTTTGATGATGATGGGGGGAGAAAGGGTTTCGAATAAAAACGCAAAAAGTTCTGTAAATTGTCAGTGGCAATTATTTTCTCTCATTTGCCACCTGTTTGAGACAATCGTTATTGAAATAAAGACATTCCTGCAGTGTTTTTTTGCTGTTCTCATTATTGTTGTTAGAAGAACGGATATAGCGTTAATCGTTCAATAGAATTTTCTTTCCTTAAAACTATTAAAGCATAAATTAGCGAGGAAGAATGATCCAGGGCGCAATATTGGTGACTTATTGCACCCATAAACTTCCGGGACTTTAGCCCGCACCCCGGTCGCCCTATTATCTTACACGGGCGTTTTTAAAACAAATTACTTTTGAAAGCCGTTTCTGAAACACTAAACAAATTAGCATGGGGCTTAATTACTCATAAAACACACAGCTATTGTGCCGGGCGGCCAAGGTTTTCCCCGTAATTTACTGATAATTAGGAATTATGAGGTTTCTCGTTTGGTTTATCTTCGGGGTTAATCTAAGTACAGTCCGGCTTTAGAAGATTTCGCCAAATGTTTTAACATTGTCTCTCTACTTTTTAAATTTTGATCCTCCTTCCTTAATTCCACTTAAGCCGTCTATTTGTCTCTCGCGCATACAAATGTACCTTTTAGTTTTTAAATCCTTTTTTTTTAATCCTTTTCACCATCTTATTCTACTCCGTTTATTTAAACTTTAATTGCGACCTTTTTAAAAAATTAATGATATCGTAGTGGAAAGTTTTGTGACAAAATTGTATTTTTTGTTTTCGTTTAGATTAGATTACCCATATGTAGTAACATACCATGATATTAGGATATAAACAATGCAACAGAATTGTTGTCTGAGTTGGTAGCGATCGTTTGTGAAATAAAAAATATCGGTAAGAAATAAAAATTTAAAGATGAAAAAACAATTTTGAAAAGAGGCTTCTCTGTTAGTCGCAATAATAACGAATGTTCATTCAAACAACAGCTTAAGTATTAAGTAATATAATTTTATATCCAAACTAGAGATGCCTCTTTTCTTGTTATTCCGAAAATTCAACATTTTAATATTAAATTTCCTATTAGCATCAAAAAAATAATACTTATATTTTTTAATAAAACATTCAAGCATAAATAGATGCTTAGGAATTTCTCATTCAAGTATCATTTGGAACTGAAGACTTTTATTTGAGTTTCATAATTGCCAGATTAACAAATCGAGTGAAAGCCTAACATTGCGGACTCAATATTTTATTATGTTGCAAATAGCTTATTTGGAAGTAAAATGATTTTACTGGATCGTTATTTACGATCATCGGTAGAGGAGATTAAGGGGAAACGTTCGTTATCCCAGAAAACGTCCGGAAAATTTAATTGGATATTGAGATAATACCGGTCGGTCCGAAATTGCATTAAATCCGTTTAATCAGAAAAAATGTTCACACACAGGACCACGACCGGTTCCCTTAAAAAAAAAAACGGAAGAATTGGATTTTTGTAAAATCGCATTCCCTTTCGATGGCACGCACACCCCATACAACGGTTATGGTTATGTCGTTTGCCGTTGAATAGCGAGTGGAGGAAAACCGATGCGAAATCAGCATGGTACAAAAGCCCACAACTATTTGTCAGTCTCGACAGCGAAGTAATGCACGTTGAATCCCTTCGAGACAGATACGACCCGCAATCTATGGTTATGGGGTATCTATCCGACCTTCGAGTATAGACACGGTATGTGATATGTCCTTTAAACTTCAATTTATTCGAGGTCATGAATCTTAAATGCACATTTTTTGACGATAGAACATATTATGTACTACAGTTTTTAGAATAAAAGTTGTGTGAGGAATTTTGGAATTCCTATACCTATCGTTATGACGCTATGATCTCTTTGATGATTGACACGGTAAGAACATCATACATATTAGGTATATTAATTAAATTTTTTTGCAACAATATATGTTAAAATCTTCAAATTATTATAAATTTGGAGTTCGACCACAGTGTACCTAATGTTAAGATGTCTAATAGAATTTCACTGCGAATAACGTCTCATAATTTTCCTGAGGAGCAGAGAGAGATATCTTTGTAGAAGAGACTAAATGAAATTTATTTAGGAGCGTGGAAAACGATCAAAGCAAAACTTAAGAGACCTACTGGAATATATAGACATTTCCCAATCAGTCGCCGTACAGGTAAAGAGGTCCTAAGGGACTCCGAAACGGACACGTAGCAAACACACGTTTCCCGGAGGAACTGCAGGTTCGGCCCTTCGAAGGCCGAATTCCAATGGAATACATAAATTCTATCGACTAACGACTACACGCATATTGTATATCTAGGGATTAATCTTTCCCTATACTCTTGAAAATGTTATTGTGTGTAATCTCTTCCGAAAAGAGTAAAAAGTATATTAAATTCGTAATACGCACGAGGAAACTGTGGAAATAACAACAATCGTTTGAATATAATGAGCAATTCATTTGAAATGTTAATCAGTGTGTATCAAAGCTCTCTCTTTCGCCGCACAAAAGTGTCACAATTTAATTTCCTACCACAATATGCAAAAGGAAATAATTCGCTCGCAGTGGTAGCAACGACAGCAGCAACCAACAAAGATCACTGGGCCATGATAGGCGGAAATTTCTTGTAGCTCCATTGTTATGTCTCCTAATAATGAAACATTTTAATTAGTTCGCACAATCAATTTAATTAACTGCCACAACACAACTGTAAACATTTTGAAATATTTAAGTCGTCATCTCGAATTTATTTGACTGTGGTTTGAGGCATAGTGGATGTCAGCGCGACATCCTGCCTCTCTTTTGTAAAGTTAATTAAATGGAAGATCAATTTTCTTTTCGCTCTGTTTAACATTTGTCCGAACAGTAAAAAAGTTTCGAACGTCGAGTTTTAGAAAAAGTTTTAATTTCTGAATGGTTATTTGAAGATTTTTAATTAAGGTTCCCTCGAACGGACAGGATTTCCACTTAGAAATTGGAAGTTTACAGTTTGAGAGTTTTCACTCCATTTATTTAATTTTGTGTTTAACGAAAATTTTACACAGGTAATGTGTTCGTTGTGAAAATTGTAATGGTAGAACTGTCGGATAGACGACTTTCATTAATTCATTATCCTCCAGACGGCGCTTATATGGGAAGCCTTTATACCAAACTTATGCGTCTATAAGAATTCCCGACGCCCAAATTTATATATCTCCGAGTAGCTCGTGAATAACAATACTCTTCGACGTATTTCGGGCCTCTACGTGATTCTGCAAAATAACTTTTTGGGAAGACGAGTAAAATTTCGTTGCAATTTTAAACGAAGACCATAGTTCGAAATGTGGAAACTATGGAATATTCATTTAAAATTAAATTATCCATCTTTCAAACTGTAAAATCAAACTTAATGGCAACAATCCACCTATTTAACTTACGACGTTTTCTTAACAACAACCAACAACAATATGCATATGCGTAGGGCTGTCGATAAATCTCAGTCAGCGTGACAGCTTTACATTCTTAAACAACCATTAAATCGTACAACATCTTTTTTCCATCGTTCCTTCTTCATGTCGTTTTAGTTGTTTCATTTTTTCTTCTCTGTGCTGCTCTAAACTGTCCTGGTATAGAAATAAATTGCAAAAGAAAATGTGTGTTATTTAGTAATGCGAAATATCGTTCTCATGTTAGCGTAAATGCATCCAGATGGGTGGTCGAGCTTTAAATACGCTGGAAGAACGATTGGCCCCTAGTTTTATTGCCACCGGTTGTTTTATTAGAAAACGAAGTTATGGTTCGAGTTAATTGACAGTGGACCTACCGGTTCATACGCATTTATATGTTACAAATACGGGAGTGGTAGATATTCAGTTATGAAATATTGCAACTCTTAATGACTCCTCATTTTTGACTCAACATTTCGACAATACTTCCCATGGAATTGTAAATTGTGAATTATTTTTTTGAAATAATATGATAGTTTTTTCAAACCAATCATATTTCTGACAGAATTTTATTCCAAAAAAATCACGAACCTACGTGCACTGGACGAGAATTCCTGAAAACTAAGCAGTTATTCTGTTATTGGCTTTTCGTGCATCGGTCCGAGCGGCCGAGTTTTTTTTCGAACAATTCGAACACGACCCGAATAGAATGCACTATTTTTGCTCGATTTTGCCGCAAACCCATCGAGGTGGAGGTAGCAGGAGAAACACCAATGTTTTGTTCATGGCCAAACCACCTGGGGATTAGCACTGGAGCATTTCTCATCTCGATTCGAACAATTGTAATTATAATTGGATGTTGTGTGATAAATTTGCCGCCATCGCTGGTTAAAATTATCGATTCACCTTTATTAGATATCATTATTTTATTAGTAGGTTTGCGATTATGAAATTTCATAGCAAATAATTGAAAACTATTGGTTAATTAATGTAAAACACAAAGCAGCTGAATCAAATGATTGATTTGCGATGGATTTTGTTATGAAAACCGAACCCGAAACTTAATTTTCGAATTTTCCACGAAACCACTTCAATACGAGATTTACCCATTTTGTGCCTTAACATGGACTCTGTTAAATATCCAACTGATTAACGATAGGGACGAGATAATTTGCTTTAAATAGACCCGCTGAAATGCAATTCATGATTTTCGAACGAGAGAGATATGGAATCTGTTGCCTCTATTATCTGTTTAATGTTTATACATAGAGTATCCGTATTTGTTCATTTTTGCATAGTCCGTGGCCAGAATAACGATATTTTCAAGAATTTCATTGGTGATGCGCGTGGAGATTTTCCGCATTGACACATGCGTTAAAATATTTATTCAAACCGGTGATAAAATGGTAAGTGAGTCTACATTTCATTATCAGGCCGAATAAACTACTGTCAAGTTGATAATTCAGTCTATTGCTCAGTTTGACAAAACAATGGATGAAACAGTATTCGAACATATATTTATTGTCCACTCCTATGAACAGATTGTTAATCACTGCGTTTTTTAAACCAAACTTTATATTTTCTAGAAAACGGCTTGAAAACATTTTACAAACAAAAGTTAAAAATGTGCAGATATCATATGTACCGTTTGTCACTTTATAAAGATCGTTTGTCGTTTCTATACAACCCGGTTATCGCAACTGCACTGCAAGCATTTAAATGAAAACGACATACATGCGGTTCACTTCTCCCACGCTACTTTGGTCCTCTAGAGACAAGAGAAAAATAAAGAGAGAGACGGAAAGTGAGAGAAAGAGAAAGAAACGAGTAAAAAGAGGTGCCTTTTTGAAAAGCTGCTGCTCGTTTCCGCCGCCCCACTGACGAAAGTTTTTAATTGCCTCACTTCTTCCCGTAATACGTTTGCATGGGCCGAGCAAAAAGGCAAAGTTATGATTGCCATGGAGACGACAGTGGAGGGTTTTTGTCGACCGCCCCATTGCGACCTGTTGCGATTCGAATTTATCATCTTGACACGGTCGGTATATTAGAGCGAAAACCGTGGACTTTTTCATTTATGCTAGTCGGCCGGACCTCATCAACGTGGCTATTAAAAGTCTCTTCTGGTGAAGTGGACAATTCACTTTTTGCCATCTTTATTAACATGATCAAGTTAAGAGTCTTTTTGCCTAGTTAACAATTAAGTCCGACTCTAAATAATAATTTAGGGACACTTTTAGTAACACTCTATGTGCTGAAATATATACTTACTACATATCTTTTCCTCAGATATGTAGTAGAAGAGGATATTTACACAAAAAGCTGACTGTAGAAATACTTACAGGTCTACAGAGCAATTATGTTACTATAAAGAAACTGTAAATATATAATAATTGAATAATAATAATAATAATAAGTTTTACTACAAATGAGGACCTTGGTGCAAAAAGGGGATAAGTCACATNCGCAATAATAACGAATGTTCATTCAAACAACAGCTTAAGTATTAAGTAATATAATTTTATATCCAAACTAGAGATGCCTCTTTTCTTGTTATTCCGAAAATTCAACATTTTAATATTAAATTTCCTATTAGCATCAAAAAAATAATACTTATATTTTTTAATAAAACATTCAAGCATAAATAGATGCTTAGGAATTTCTCATTCAAGTATCATTTGGAACTGAAGACTTTTATTTGAGTTTCATAATTGCCAGATTAACAAATCGAGTGAAAGCCTAACATTGCGGACTCAATATTTTATTATGTTGCAAATAGCTTATTTGGAAGTAAAATGATTTTACTGGATCGTTATTTACGATCATCGGTAGAGGAGATTAAGGGGAAACGTTCGTTATCCCAGAAAACGTCCGGAAAATTTAATTGGATATTGAGATAATACCGGTCGGTCCGAAATTGCATTAAATCCGTTTAATCAGAAAAAATGTTCACACACAGGACCACGACCGGTTCCCTTAAAAAAAAAAAAACGGAAGAATTGGATTTTTGTAAAATCGCATTCCCTTTCGATGGCACGCACACCCCATACAACGGTTATGGTTATGTCGTTTGCCGTTGAATAGCGAGTGGAGGAAAACCGATGCGAAATCAGCATGGTACAAAAGCCCACAACTATTTGTCAGTCTCGACAGCGAAGTAATGCACGTTGAATCCCTTCGAGACAGATACGACCCGCAATCTATGGTTATGGGGTATCTATCCGACCTTCGAGTATAGACACGGTATGTGATATGTCCTTTAAACTTCAATTTATTCGAGGTCATGAATCTTAAATGCACATTTTTTGACGATAGAACATATTATGTACTACAGTTTTTAGAATAAAAGTTGTGTGAGGAATTTTGGAATTCCTATACCTATCGTTATGACGCTATGATCTCTTTGATGATTGACACGGTAAGAACATCATACATATTAGGTATATTAATTAAATTTTTTTGCAACAATATATGTTAAAATCTTCAAATTATTATAAATTTGGAGTTCGACCACAGTGTACCTAATGTTAAGATGTCTAATAGAATTTCACTGCGAATAACGTCTCATAATTTTCCTGAGGAGCAGAGAGAGATATCTTTGTAGAAGAGACTAAATGAAATTTATTTAGGAGCGTGGAAAACGATCAAAGCAAAACTTAAGAGACCTACTGGAATATATAGACATTTCCCAATCAGTCGCCGTACAGGTAAAGAGGTCCTAAGGGACTCCGAAACGGACACGTAGCAAACACACGTTTCCCGGAGGAACTGCAGGTTCGGCCCTTCGAAGGCCGAATTCCAATGGAATACATAAATTCTATCGACTAACGACTACACGCATATTGTATATCTAGGGATTAATCTTTCCCTATACTCTTGAAAATGTTATTGTGTGTAATCTCTTCCGAAAAGAGTAAAAAGTATATTAAATTCGTAATACGCACGAGGAAACTGTGGAAATAACAACAATCGTTTGAATATAATGAGCAATTCATTTGAAATGTTAATCAGTGTGTATCAAAGCTCTCTCTTTCGCCGCACAAAAGTGTCACAATTTAATTTCCTACCACAATATGCAAAAGGAAATAATTCGCTCGCAGTGGTAGCAACGACAGCAGCAACCAACAAAGATCACTGGGCCATGATAGGCGGAAATTTCTTGTAGCTCCATTGTTATGTCTCCTAATAATGAAACATTTTAATTAGTTCGCACAATCAATTTAATTAACTGCCACAACACAACTGTAAACATTTTGAAATATTTAAGTCGTCATCTCGAATTTATTTGACTGTGGTTTGAGGCATAGTGGATGTCAGCGCGACATCCTGCCTCTCTTTTGTAAAGTTAATTAAATGGAAGATCAATTTTCTTTTCGCTCTGTTTAACATTTGTCCGAACAGTAAAAAAGTTTCGAACGTCGAGTTTTAGAAAAAGTTTTAATTTCTGAATGGTTATTTGAAGATTTTTAATTAAGGTTTCCTCGAACGGACAGGATTTCCACTTAGAAATTGGAAGTTTACAGTTTGAGAGTTTTCACTCCATTTATTTAATTTTGTGTTTAACGAAAATTTTACACAGGTAATGTGTTCGTTGTGAAAATTGTAATGGTAGAACTGTCGGATAGACGACTTTCATTAATTCATTATCCTCCAGACGGCGCTTATATGGGAAGCCTTTATACCAAACTTATGCGTCTATAAGAATTCCCGACGCCCAAATTTATATATCTCCGAGTAGCTCGTGAATAACAATACTCTTCGACGTATTTCGGGCCTCTACGTGATTCTGCAAAATAACTTTTTGGGAAGACGAGTAAAATTTCGTTGCAATTTTAAACGAAGACCATAGTTCGAAATGTGGAAACTATGGAATATTCATTTAAAATTAAATTATCCATCTTTCAAACTGTAAAATCAAACTTAATGGCAACAATCCACCTATTTAACTTACGACGTTTTCTTAACAACAACCAACAACAATATGCATATGCGTAGGGCTGTCGATAAATCTCAGTCAGCGTGACAGCTTTACATTCTTAAACAACCATTAAATCGTACAACATCTTTTTTCCATCGTTCCTTCTTCATGTCGTTTTAGTTGTTTCATTTTTTTCTTCTCTGTGCTGCTCTAAACTGTCCTGGTATAGAAATAAATTGCAAAAGAAAATGTGTGTTATTTAGTAATGCGAAATATCGTTCTCATGTTAGCGTAAATGCATCCAGATGGGTGGTCGAGCTTTAAATACGCTGGAAGAACGATTGGCCCCTAGTTTTTATTGCCACCGGTTGTTTTATTAGAAAACGAAGTTATGGTTCGAGTTAATTGACAGTGGACCTACCGGTTCATACGCATTTATATGTTACAAATACGGGAGTGGTAGATATTCAGTTATGAAATATTGCAACTCTTAATGACTCCTCATTTTTGACTCAACATTTCGACAATACTTCCCATGGAATTGTAAATTGTGAATTATTTTTTTGAAATAATATGATAGTTTTTTCAAACCAATCATATTTCTGACAGAATTTTATTCCAAAAAAATCACGAACCTACGTGCACTGGACGAGAATTCCTGAAAACTAAGCAGTTATTCTGTTATTGGCTTTTCGTGCATCGGTCCGAGCGGCCGAGTTTTTTTTTCGAACAATTCGAACACGACCCGAATAGAATGCACTATTTTTGCTCGATTTTGCCGCAAACCCATCGAGGTGGAGGTAGCAGGAGAAACACCAATGTTTTGTTCATGGCCAAACCACCTGGGGATTAGCACTGGAGCATTTCTCATCTCGATTCGAACAATTGTAATTATAATTGGATGTTGTGTGATAAATTTGCCGCCATCGCTGGTTAAAATTATCGATTCACCTTTATTAGATATCATTATTTTATTAGTAGGTTTGCGATTATGAAATTTCATAGCAAATAATTGAAAACTATTGGTTAATTAATGTAAAACACAAAGCAGCTGAATCAAATGATTGATTTGCGATGGATTTTGTTATGAAAACCGAACCCGAAACTTAATTTTCGAATTTTCCACGAAACCACTTCAATACGAGATTTACCCATTTTGTGCCTTAACATGGACTCTGTTAAATATCCAACTGATTAACGATAGGGACGAGATAATTTGCTTTAAATAGACCCGCTGAAATGCAATTCATGATTTTCGAACGAGAGAGATATGGAATCTGTTGCCTCTATTATCTGTTTAATGTTTATACATAGAGTATCCGTATTTGTTCATTTTTGCATAGTCCGTGGCCAGAATAACGATATTTTCAAGAATTTCATTGGTGATGCGCGTGGAGATTTTCCGCATTGACACATGCGTTAAAATATTTATTCAAACCGGTGATAAAATGGTAAGTGAGTCTACATTTCATTATCAGGCCGAATAAACTACTGTCAAGTTGATAATTCAGTCTATTGCTCAGTTTGACAAAACAATGGATGAAACAGTATTCGAACATATATTTATTGTCCACTCCTATGAACAGATTGTTAATCACTGCGTTTTTTAAACCAAACTTTATATTTTCTAGAAAACGGCTTGAAAACATTTTACAAACAAAAGTTAAAAATGTGCAGATATCATATGTACCGTTTGTCACTTTATAAAGATCGTTTGTCGTTTCTATACAACCCGGTTATCGCAACTGCACTGCAAGCATTTAAATGAAAACGACATACATGCGGTTCACTTCTCCCACGCTACTTTGGTCCTCTAGAGACAAGAGAAAAATAAAGAGAGAGACGGAAAGTGAGAGAAAGAGAAAGAAACGAGTAAAAAGAGGTGCCTTTTTGAAAAGCTGCTGCTCGTTTCCGCCGCCCCACTGACGAAAGTTTTTAATTGCCTCACTTCTTCCCGTAATACGTTTGCATGGGCCGAGCAAAAAGGCAAAGTTATGATTGCCATGGAGACGACAGTGGAGGGTTTTTGTCGACCGCCCCATTGCGACCTGTTGCGATTCGAATTTATCATCTTGACACGGTCGGTATATTAGAGCGAAAACCGTGGACTTTTTCATTTATGCTAGTCGGCCGGACCTCATCAACGTGGCTATTAAAAGTCTCTTCTGGTGAAGTGGACAATTCACTTTTTGCCATCTTTATTAACATGATCAAGTTAAGAGTCTTTTTGCCTAGTTAACAATTAAGTCCGACTCTAAATAATAATTTAGGGACACTTTTAGTAACACTCTATGTGCTGAAATATATACTTACTACATATCTTTTCCTCAGATATGTAGTAGAAGAGGATATTTACACAAAAAGCTGACTGTAGAAATACTTACAGGTCTACAGAGCAATTATGTTACTATAAAGAAACTGTAAATATATAATAATTGAATAATAATAATAATAATAAGTTTTACTACAAATGAGGACCTTGGTGCAAAAAGGGGATAAGTCACATTTTAAAATTTTTTTTTCATCGTTACTTATCCCATTTTTGCGCCAAATTTATGAAGCAGAGGAGTCGATTGTGCTTATAACTTCGTTGTTTATTGACATACTCGCCTCGCTATTACGTCAAACGGTTTGTCTACTTCATGAATTTGGTGTAAAAATGGGATAAGTAACGATGAAAAAAAAATTTTTAAATGTGACTTATCCCCTTTTTGCTTGAAGGTCCTCAAATGTGTAATAATTATATATAATCATTTAACATATGAGATTGTGAATTATTAATACTAATATCTGAAATTTTTTATTAAAAACGAAACAAATGTTCACTCTTTGAAAAATCAATCTTCATAGAATTTCCGAATAATTTTGAAGATGTCTATGTTGTCGATAGATTGAATTACTTTTAGAAATTGACATGCCGTAAAGTGATTATTGATGAAATGACCCAAATCTAATCGTCAAATGTAAATAAACCATTGAAATGAGATTTTCAATTCAGAAATAGACCAGGAGCAGCACTGTTTTCAAAATGCTTTCCATCGCCGGAATGCCATAAATAAACACACGTCACATGAAAACTGAAACCGCGTTATTTACTGGCGAATGAAAAGTGTGTGTTTATAAATGACACATTTATGAGATTTTTCGATTTTTTTCTTTTAAAGCCTGATACGTATCCACATACAAAATGGAATGGTGTAAGAGAGCCTCATTTTATGGACATTTATTAAACATGACGCCCGATTGTAAATTGATTTATTTATGCGTTCCTAAAACGGGTAATATTTACAAGAAATACTGCTACCGTAATGCCATGAATACGTAAATGACCGCATAAGTCATAATAAGAGTTAAACTTGTAATCTTGATGTGCAAAGGGATGTAGCTAATCCCTGAGTCATTATTTGTACCACTGTCACGAAGAGGTTTAGTATCGTTTAAAGATAGTTTTGCGTGTGTTCTTCTTTCGAGTTCATAAAGAACCGTTATATTAAAATTTGGGAAATGTAATGAACATCGCAGCTACTTGTCTAATCCACTACTGGGTCCTGTTTTTATATTTTTAAAACCACTCGTCGCAATTATGTACCTAATATCTGTTCATCCAAAATGAACTAAAATTAGATGAGATTATTGGTCTGTTGACAGCAAATGCTTGACACGATTAGAACTAATGTCAAAAACCATCGAAAGAATGCCAATAAAGCGAGAACATGCCCGGACCCGATCCCATTATCCGGGTAGTCGAGAATTAGCGCAAAACGTCCCAGATTAATAGCGAGGGCGAAATTAAACGGCATCCAAGCTACTCTGCGGTGCGGAAAAAGGCCTTCCATTTCTCTCTCGCTTGCTCGGACTCTCAGAAAACTTAATAAAACTGAGGGAAATTACCAAGGAAATAAAGCCATCCAGTTGGATGTCCACCGTTTTGGAGAACGGTGCGTGGAGAACGAATGTCCGGAAAGCGGAACAGACGGTCAAGATGGTTGTTCCGCCAGCCCGAATCTCCATTGTCTGACAGGTGGGCGCAATGGTCATCAACATTCCTGGCGTGAAATTGAGCCCGTTTCCCTTCCGCTTTGTGTACATCTGCGGGAATAGCGGGCAACCGGTTATGAACGATACCGTCTCTCGCATTGCTGGCATTATCCGAAGACGGATTTCGAATTCTGACTCGGTAATGCCTTTAATATGACTGAATTCAAACAATGATCGCTCTTAGCGTTGCTGCCGTCATTAAAATGATTTGACATCTACCATTTCATATGTGAGTTAAAGTGGTATATGTGAGTAATGCTTAATTTTGCATGTTCCAGATTTTCAAGCTTCAGTTCATAATTTTAACTGAGACTGTAATTCGCATTCAACACCCTGTATCTTTTCTTAAAAATCGTCACTTAAATTTGATATAAAACTAAAGTTCAATAGAGATACAATACTGGGTAAAATGATGCAACCTTTGCGAAAATTTTACTGTTCCAGATAACAATTTCTGTCCCTATTATAGTGCCGCTCGGCTTTGGAATATTGTTTTTTAATGGCCGAATAATGATCCCGTCAAGCTTATCGGACCTTGTCATTATAGTTGCAAGGGACCGGGACGTAAGCGGATTGGGAAACTTCCGGTCGATTATGCGGCCAGTGCACACGTAATAATTGAATTTTCAGTTACGCGTTAAAGCCAAAGTTATTTAAAATAATCTAAATCCAGTTGGTAATCGATCCGGAGTTTGTTTTTGTGACTGTAATTGGCCATTTTCCGCCGTCGCCAGAGAGTGTAGAGCGAAAGCGATTTCGAGACCGGACGATTTAATCTACCGTAATATCTGGGAGGTGGCAGTTAGTTTGCGATTCCCTTGTAATGGACATTTAAATGGACGTTTCGGCCAGCTGGGAGCTTTTACTGTCACTCCATAGTTTTCCTGAAATAATCTTTGTGCAATACAATCGAGAGCAAAGTGCGCTGTATGTTGAAATTACACGAATCAGTTGGTAGGAAAATTTTACCCAAGACAGTGGGAAAGTTTTTTTTAAGGATTAACTTTTCGAAAAGACAATGAGACGGGTCTGCGGCGACTTTGCCGAGATGCGAATCCGAGAAAAGACCGACAACTCTTCGTTAATTAACTTCCATACCGACAAAGTCGAGAAAGGGAGTTTGGCAGATTAGTGAAAGTTCGAGGGGAGTTCTTGTTGCTGCAATTCGATTCGAATTTAATAAGCTATCTGCCGACGGTGCAGAATTTTCAAAATTATATTTCCTTCCAAAGTTTGGCATAATGAAAGTTTGTCGGTTTGATGCACCACCAACGAGAGCGGTTCTCCTCCTTTCATCAGTTTCAACTATGTAGTTCCGCCCTGAATTCATCAAAGAACCTCTCACCTTTATGCGCGTAAATTGCAATTGTCTCGATAATAGGCAAACGAGAATGTAGTATTTTGCGACACCGGTTTGTTTTATACAATGAAAATTTTCCTGGAATAAATTGCAAAATAAATAAAACAGGTCCGGATAATTTATTAAATTTGCGCAGTAGATACGGCAGTCCAAATTAACTAGTAATTTTTACCCGGAGCCGTTGCAATTTGGCTTTGTGGCCGGATAAAATTAGTTAAGGTTTTAATTGGTCTCAACGGCGCCATACATAATCAGTCCAAGTACGACACGGTCCTGGAAAATGAAGGGCAAAAAGGGCACGATTGATCCCGGGGGGATATATTAAATATAGTGACTGTCCGAAATTTATGTCCGGAAATTTTATTATAGTTAGCGCTTCAAATAAAATGGATGTTAACTTACACCAGTTCCAGGGCCTATGTTTTACATAATTTTTTCCGGTAATTTGTTTCTCTTTAGAAATTATTAAATTTTGCTAGAAAACATTGCGCCATTACAAGTAATAATGCGATTCACTTATAAGTTCGTGGCTTGTTGAAACCGAATTTCGTTCGCTAAAGGCAAAACCAAAAAGCACAAAGTGGCTTAGCCGGGGATGAGGACAAAATAAAGACGGCATACACACATGTTCACTTTGATGTCAACAAAATCGAGTTACCAAATAGGAAACGGAAAAGTCCCAACACAAGGGTCGAACGTAAGATGTCTTGTTTCCATTTTGGGATTTTGTTTCTGTCTGGATAACTAACTTATGTAAAGGACATTTTTCTGGCTCTGTCACGTCCCTTCCAAACCCAAATACACTATAATAAACTTTCAATTTTCAATCGTGCAACTACTGAGCTAGTTCTTTCTAAAAAAGGTCATTTTGTTTCTTCATTCAGAAAAATTGTTACGCAGCAAAGGAAATAAACTCTTATTGTTAGCTTAAAAGTGTTTTAACAACGTTCTTTGTGAATTTATCTTCGTATACTATATATGGGTTTTTAATGGCTTCTACTATGTTGCTCATTTTGTCACGAATATGAAAAGAATATTTTTTAAACTTTTGTTTGAATTATGTTTTGCACTCATTTATCCAAAGCTCATATGTCCGAGTTTTNTTATTCGGCACTAAGTCTCCTGGGAAATAACGTCGTTACTAAAATATTTCGCTTATAAGCTGGAAAATTCCATGAACAATACCACCTATTTACCCCCGGCTTCTTATTGCTCGCAACAGTATCCGAATCCATTATGTGAAGCAACAACGCCGTATGAAGGGTGCTAATTAAGTGTCGGGGATGAATGATATTCGGGCTCGCGATGACACTTCTTTAGGAAGGAAAAAAGAGGGATCGTAAAGAATCCGTCCTCGCTCGTCGTTCAACGGCAAAATTAAAACCCCTTCTTCACATAAACCGATTCGCTTTCGTCGATGTTTCCACGAGACCCAATGAACATTATAAAGCCCGACAACAATTATTACCGAGCCAGTTCGTAAATTTACGAGTTTCATTTAAAACGCCGACGTTTATGGGTACGTAGTGCGAGAAAAAAAACTGCTCGTAAAGTCTCAGGTTAAGCGGAAATATTTAATCCTGACTGGTTTTTAAACCTTCTTCCAGGAAAGTGCAAGAGATTAAAGGTAAAGGGGGATTTGTAGCGTTATGAAACGTTTCTGGATCCGGATTTTCTTTTTAGACTTGTACTACAACTCTTGAGACTATGATTTTAGCGTGAAAGCTGTTTAGGTTTAAAACAAGTATGTATTTTCTCTATACAAAATCTTTTTAACGCAAAGTTTTTAATGTGTCTATAACGATACGTCCAATGTACTTAATTGGAATGATCTAGAATCCAACACTTCTCCTTTAATTTTTTTTACTATGTATACATAACTGGTAGTAGAACAGACAATAGTGGTAGCCTGATATAGATTAGTGCCAGCTTATGTCAATTTGAGGAGATGTAACAATTATTTAGGAGCAACTTAGATTGCAGTAATTATTTGACTTATTCGCCTTGTTGCTAAATTCTAAAAACAAGGAAATGTCGCTGGGCGATTTATCAGCAGAAGTTTCTAAGTGGCCCTTTTACGGAAAATTCAATTTAATGTTAAAGATTCTAACGCCTCTGGTAGTAGTAGCAGCGGCGGCGACATGAAGGTGTACAGTTTGTTTTAATAACTGACAAAGCCCGTTATCGTATATCATTTTAAGTACTTCGTAAAAGTGTAACGAAGAAAAACGTATCCGAATATCGAGTTGGAAACCTGAAAGCAATCTGAAAACTCGAAATTTATTTTCTAAATAAAAATGTTTTCCCCCTGGAAAAGGCTTTAGGAGACAGCATAACAAGTTAAATTCCCGATGTGAAGTATCTTAGAGCGTTCGTAATACTATATGACAAGCAGTCTGGATATTTGGAACGCTTTAAACGTTTATCCACGGTATGTAGAATACTGGAAATTGAGTTACATCCCTATGGTTCGCGTTCCAAGATAGGTTCCCTTGTTTAGCAATTGTTTTGTTTATTTGCCATGTTTCCGATAAATGCATGCAAGCGTGGCAATTTTCACTGTATAGACTTAATTAGTGAGTAACACGTACCTTGACAGGTATAAAATATTAAATATAAATGTGCTCCAACAATTTTAGGAAAATTGCAACTATTTTGAGCAACGACCGAATTTAAACTGATGCTGCATTAATAAAATACTTTACTCTGCACATAATTAAGTAGCTGTTTTTCGCCTACAAAATTTGCTTTAAACACTGTTAGTTTCAGAGTTATTTTTCATTTCAATTGACGTTTCAACTCGCGTAAACTTTGCCAAAAAATATAAATTAATATTGTTGTTATTCAGATTTTGTTGTGTTGTTCAGGCTCGAACTATCTCCACTGACAAACTAGCTTTAATAATCGTTGATTGACTGACGCTAATGCATGTGTTAGATTCTCAAACAATTTGTTGCTCAAGTTTCTGTCCCACTTATCGAAAAAAAAAATGACCCACTAGAACAAAAATAAGAAAAACAATTGGAAAAATTTCCACGAAAACTCACTATTGAGTTATAAACAGCTTAACTACTTAATATAATTTATTCACAAAGAGCGTATCATTCCTTTGACGAGCCAACTGTCTCGTATTTTCCTGTCTTAAATAGAATATGGCTATTAAAATATTTACGTTGTCTTTTCCTTCGGTGTCAGTTATGTAAGCGGTTTATTGATATTTCATACGTTATAATCCATCAATTGAATTTCATTTGATCCATGTGTGTGGAATTATTGAACAGACATATATAGAATAAATATTTCTATTCTATTGCAAATATCGCGTCACATATCGTTCCGAGCATTTCAATAATTAATACTCTATTATCCCGGACAGATCTATTTCAATTTCGATGACTAATTAATTTATTTAAGTGATTTTAATACCTGTTATCGTTAATTTCTAAAAGTAAAATTAATGAAAGATTTTAATTCGATCGGTACATTACAAGGGTTAATCTTTAAAAATGAACAAATCTGGAAAATTTAAAGTCCAGGCACGAAGCTTAATCCAGGTTTAATTAAATTTGAAATAACTAAAGTAAATTTCAATTATCTGTATTAAGATTGAGTTGGAAAAAAACCATCCAGACAGTTTTATTGTCTTTTTTTTTCCTTTCTTTACGAACAAATCGGTCCTTGACTAAATATATATATTTTTTTTCCTTTTGCTTAAAGCATCCCCTAAAACTTGAGATGACTTTGTCAATTTCTGCAAAGACCACACGGCAATCAAACTGATTGGACGGTTTTCTTCCCAGAGGGATTTCTTCGAGATTGGAAAATTTTTGTTTTAAAACCGGATCTAAACCTGCCTTTAGAGTTTATCGGGATCGAAATGATGATAAATAAGTCGTTGCGTTCTCAGCGAAAAGTTTGAGGCTTGAATAAGTTTTAATTTTTTTTTTGTTTGCTGGTGCTTGATATACAGTAAAAAAATGACAAATACATAAATACGTTTTTGAATGCCTATCTCCCTGTCGATTTCGCTAAAGCCTTGTCATAGCTGATCCAGGCCTATAACATTTGCGTGGATTAAACCTATAAATTTCATTCAGACGTGGCGGAAAATTACCGTCAATTATTATAGCGTCAATTCCACGTTTGCCACTCGTCCTAAATTCTTAACGGATTTACAACCTTTTATTTTCGACGGGTAAAGTAATTGTAAAATTGACAAATGTTCTCTTCAGCTGTTAGAAGTGTTTGCCCTCCTTGCACCATACATCTAGCGATATTATTTTTTTCCATTAAAATTCACAAGTTTCAATAAAATCATTCAAGATCTAAACATGCAATATAAATTGGTAAAAAGTGGCAGCCATTATTTTTCTCTTGGGAAAACGTTATATTTAAAGTTTTTCCTGAAACTTTCCTAATATCATCACACTTTGAGCAGTAAATGTGTGTTCTGTAGGAAGTTCTTAAGTTAACTTGGCCATCGTTTGTCAGAGCGAACACATAAATCCGATACACGCCCAAAGTTAGTTTTGTCGTCCTTCTCCGACTTCCTAACCTTATTATTTTGCCACCTGGTAAAGTTCAGTTTTCGTTTGAAAATTCAATCAATTATATTAAAACAGTTTTTTTTATTAGCCCAAGAGAAGAAATATTGAATTTATCTTATGACTATGAGACCCACCACTACGGCTATACTACTATCTTATCATCTCTGCCCCCTTTCTTTTTGCGAAATAAGAAATGAAGCGGGATACGTAAACGGACAGGCGGCGGGCGAAGGGCCCTCGATGATAGCTTTTGAAAGTTTTGTTCGCGGTTGAAAGCACATTAGGATGGGCAATTTTTGTAGTCGTTCTCCCTTATTGGAAGGGTGGAGGAAAAAGCGTTCAATGTGATGGTGAAGTAAAATGGATGGAAAACACACATTACACCACGGGTTCGACCTTAATGCATTCTTTCAGGTGTCTGAATGTTCTGTTTCAACCGTCTCACGGAAAGATAAATAGTCTTGTTTAACAAGTTCCATTTAGAATTGAACAAGTCTGATTTTGTATTCGAATGCGAGGTTTTGCATGGAAAGCGGTAATGTTGGAGTTTTGATTTTTAACAAAACCAGGAAATCGTGTGTAATGTGTACATTAAAAATTACACTTTCCTAACTGTGTTTCATTGTTTTGATGTATAATTTTACATTAAAAATGAGAAATATATATTTTTCACTTTCTCAATCTGAAGATTGCTTCTACCGATGCTCAATCTCTTTTGTTCTGTTTACTCAACTGATTTGAGGAACAGCAAACGGTACAGTGAACTACGTGAAGCTCGAAAACTTTGAAGGATCATTCAGTAATGGAGAGCCGACGTGATAAAAGTGAAGAACTGTTTTTAAAGCTTTTATCTTAAGAGAAAGTGATTTGTTTGGATCAATGTTATTTTAAATATATCTTGCTCCTGTCAATTTGTAATAAAAAATATAAGGCCACAATATTCCGGGAGGTTTTCGTTAGTTTCCTATCAAAATCCCATCCTACAAAAGGCTTCAATTCCCGACGGGCAGTTAAGCGAATAGCCGGTTTCGACAAAGAAAGTGGAAAATTCCAACGATGCCGGCTTTTTTTAATCTAGTAATGGAGTCGGACACATTCCGTCGAGTAATATAATGGAACTTTTAGGATACAGTGATATCGGCGCTGCGGGAAAACTATATTGGATAAGTGGACAGTAACGAAATGGAAATGCTATACATATTGGATAAGTTTGATTTAATATTTAAAAGGGCTTAGGCAAAGTATTTTCCTATTTTATACCCACTCAATTTTAAAATATGAAGCTCCAAAGGAATGGGCAATGACCTGTTCAGATCATTTGCAGAATTGATTTTGGAATAGCACTATTTGAACTGCAACATCTGGCAAAGGCTGGGGCGCTTTCAATTTATATCCAATATTATACATACATACATACATACATACATCCATTTGGTCTGTTTATCAAAAGCGTTACATATTTCCTTTAAAAATAATATAGAAATATGTAACTAGCAACGTTGATTTTTAGGTCATTATTAAAATTTCAATATCATTTTATTAAATATTACATTCGCATAAAATAGGATAGAACGGAAATTTATAAATATATATTTCGTTTAAATTAATCGGCCACCCGCCGGATAATTAATTTATTATCTTGAAAACGACACATTTACATATACAGTGCATTAACGCGAAATTGGGGAAAATGATTTTATTCGAAAATAAACAAGAAGAGGAAGCAAAAAAGTTCGGAATAACAAAATAAACAAAATTATCAACGTACATACTATTGTATATAGAAACTGGATTAGTGGGATTCGGTAGTTAATTATTTGAAATGAAATTGAATGGGATCGAGAGAGTAGCCATATTGCTTCGACTGATTTTGAATTATGTTATTTAAAAATAAACCAATATTGCTCCATTTTTTTAATTTTGTTTGAAACCAATGATATCAATGCTCAATAAAATCGAAAATATTTTCTATTACTGTTAAGAATGTTTTACTTTTACGAGCCATCAAACTTGATATCAAAAAAGTAAATGTCGAATAACAAATTCGTAACATCCGGTCGACAATAAAAACGTAGAGAAACCTCATTTTTAATAGTAAATTTCTTGTTTTAGGGCCGATGTAATCGAGAAAAACCCCCTTGCAAATATTTTCATCCACCACAACACCTGAAGGACCAGTTGCTTATCAACGGTAGAAACCATCTTGCCCTCAAAAATGCGTTAATGCAACAAATGGGGCTCACGCCTGGACAACCCTTAGTTCCTGGACAAGTACAAGCAGTGGTAAGTGATCTGTTGTTAACACTGTTTTTCAAGTTAAACGTAAGTAAGCTTTGTTTGGGTATGGACTATTGATGAAATTAAACCGCTAATTTTTTTTTAATGGGCCTTATATGCGGTGTGGTGGTTGATTTTTCAGTTTTTTTAATGTTTTTTTGTTTGCACTAATTTATTAGCTTTTGAACTAGAGGCAAACGAACGTTTTAGTTTCTACTAATTTAGTGTTTGGGTTTTTGAGGTGGAACAGCCCACTGACGGCCTCCCCTTGACATTCTTTCCATATTTGTCCATGACATTTGACGAGCAGTATGCACTTATGGTAATCATTTAAGTTGCCCCTTATTTTCTTTTCTTGCCTTATACACTGCTCGACAAAATTAACGTTGCAATTAAACTTCACAAAAAAATCTCTGTCAGTACAGATAAATAATTATAATTGTTGTAATGAGAAGTTTTTCCAACGCGTTAATTTTGTTCAGAAATTTATTATTGTTGACTTTAGAAAGTGGTACTTTTCTACCGAAATTGCTATTCGTTTAAGTAGTTCATGAGCTTAAACAAAATATTTCTTAAAGTCAATATAATAAACGTTTGCTTCGCTTTTACTATAAATTATTCAGACTGTCCCTCCCGATTCTTGTGAACCCTCCTTTTCTAATTTGAAGACAAACTTCGAATTATTTGATTTTCATTTATAAATGGTTTTCTATTTATTCAAGTGAAGCCTATCCCTTTCACGATAAAATCAAACAATCACCGTAAAAGGGATGAAGGTGACAATAAAATTACAAGTTTTATATTTATAATTTTTAAACAAGTTTTATATCGAAATTTATTTAATACATATTTGAATGAATAACGATGTAATAATGTTTTACTCTAATGTTAATCAATTGTACAGAAGTTTTAGTAATATTCCTCTAGAGAGTTCATATTTTTTGTCATTTTAAATGGAAGTTTACTAATGGTTCAATGACTTACTTTAATGGAAACGATTCTGCCGTAATAGATATTTCAAACATTGTTCTCTGTATTCCTTATAAAGGCCACAGCAATTTAGCTTGAAACGTACTATTAACATTCAATCGTACTGTTTATTGATCAAGTAATTAAAAAAGCCATTAATACTTATTTGGACAAGTTGTCTTTCACAGAAAACGTAACGTCGTTACTAAAAATTGATAATCTTGTTTATAACCATGTATAAGATGTACGAATTTAAATGATACATACATTACTATTTGCAATAGATATGTTAAATTCTATGTGTTCCATTTAGAAGATCAAAAAATATTTATTATGCATTTTTCAATACGTTTACGGACAGTTCATGCTTTATAATGTATTTACGCTTTGCATGTTTTTGTATTTTGCACTGAATTATTTAGATATCGTTAGGAAATTTTAAAATCCGAATGGGTTTGTTGTAATTGTTTTGCAGGCCGCAAATCCGTACCTGACCGCTATGCCGCAGGTGGGCAGCACATACAGTCCATATTTCGCTCCCGGTCCCATTATGCCAACGATAATGACAGATCCCAATGGAGTGGGATCACCATTGGGAGTTGTGCCTCAAACTGTGGTGGCGCAACAGAAAATGCCCAGATCCGATCGGTTAGAGGTATGCCATTATACCTTACATATTACGTAATGTTTAATTGAAATTTTTAATTTTAAGTGAAATTTTCAAAAGAAAAGTTTCATTTAATGATTTTGATTTCAGTTGATTATTATTATTTTTTGGTTAAATGGAAAACTGCGTCTACTACATTTGCGCAATCCTGTTTACATCGTAAAACCATTTTACTCAGAAGCCTCTTAATTTGAACTGATTTTTTTTTATTATGTTGCTATTTTATTTCGATTTTTTTACTTTTACACTGACACGAACCTCTCAGACTTGGTTGTATGAGGGTTATTTATATTTATTTGATTATTAATTGATTTAACAGTTTTATAACAAATGTTTACAATATCTTCCTATTAGTTCTGGCATGATCACGTTTTCGTTATCCTTTTTCGTTTTTTTTGTATATATATTTTTTTATTTTGGCTTCTTTTTTATTTTATTTTCGCAGGTATATTTAATTTTGGTTTTATGGTCCGGGAATTAAATAGGCTTTAGAGAGGTAATTAACATACACTATACTAACACTACCAACTTGACCCTAATATAACTAACCAATAGCATATACGTTGACGTAGTTCAGTTTTCCCCTTGTGTACATATTTTGTGGAGTTAATTGATATTTTTACCGGAATATAAGCAAATTAACAGGTTTATACATAGCGATTTCCACAAGGAGTTTCGTAATTCTACCCTCTCTATGGTAATCCAGTTAATTTTGCGTTATTCTAATGACTGAATCTACCTTTTTTAGCTGTAAATATGAGTTCTGTTTAATTTTTTTAAATATATATTTTGATTTTGTACCGTCAACCCTTTAAGCACCTGTAACTTTCTATCGACTTTTTTCGTTATTGTGCACGGTGTGAAGTATCCGCTGTTGAAGTTTTCTCTGTAGTGTTAGCTGCTGTCATCAGCTCCATCCTTTATCTTTATTTACCAGCCAAGTAACTTTGAGCTTTTTCGATAGAAAGTTATTTATTTAGATGATCATATTTAGCTGCGGCCGAACTCCCTCTTCCTTATTAATTTTTTTTATTTTAAACCCCTATCACGAGTAGCTTTCCGGATCGAAAATCCTGCCCACGCCCGTTCGTACGTAAATATTTCGAAATTTGATTGTCCTGATTTTAAGTTTTATTTGCTTTATACTATTTGCTTTTTCAATTGCCGATTTTTCTAAAATGGAACAAAAATTCCGAATGATTTGGTTTGGAAAGAATGACTTTTAGATTTAATTTTAAGAAATAATAGCGAGACTATTCAGTTGAAATATTTAACTTTCGGATACAAATAATTATCGTTATTATTTACTTAGTTGAATACTGCAAAGCAGGTAAACGTGAAAATATTCAAAAGAGGAATGTATGAGCGAGGCGTAGCGAAAAATGATCATCTGTGTGTGTATGGGACACGATAGGGTGCAAGAATTCAGGCCGGGCGCGTAGTTTGTAGCGTCCTATCAAGAGCAAACAAAAAATAATTAAATAAGAACAAAAGAAATGGCAAAAATTTCGGGCGCTTAAGCTCATCGCTGGGTTCTGCTGTAGGTGTGCCGTGAGTTCCAGCGCGGAGCGTGTAAGCGCGCAGAGTCCGAATGTCGCTTTGCGCATCCCGCCGACTCTGTGACTGCCAACGAGGACGGCACGGTCACTGTCTGCATGGACGCAGTCAAGGGCCGATGCAACCGCGACCCCTGCCGCTATTTCCACCCCCCTCTGCACCTTCAAGCCCAAATCAAGGCCGCACAGTCGCGGGCTAGCGCGGTATGCTACGCAGTCTTAGGGCGCACGCTATTTCAGCCTTTTAGTTTGATGTTGTGTTGTTTATTTCTTTTTTCAATTCCTCATTTTGTTTTTTTTCTGCGTTTTTCATATATTTCAGAATACGCTATAAGTTTTGTCAGTGTGGCCTTTCCTCAAATTTTTGGATAACATTGAATCTAGAAAAATAGGCTTATGCGGAAGAGTTCACCCTATAGCCATCACATCGTCGGCTTAGTGACTTAGTGATTATGGTTGTATCTTAAACTATGAAACAAACATATGTATACAACCACACAGTGTTAAGCTGATGATACGTATATTTTTTCAAATACAATAGAATAAGATGATATTTTGTCCGAAATTGAAATATTAAAGTTCAATGACAAAATTTATGTTGTGTTCCTTTACCGTTACCCGGTCCTCATTTTGATCGGGTGGTTCGTTATTCGCAATGTTGATTTAAAACGATGAGTGCTGCTCGAAACTTCATTAACTGACAAAGTAACGAATAACGGAGAAAGTTTCGTGCAGTCACATTGCGAAGCAGATTTAACTTTTATTTTTCTTTTTTTTGTTGAAGTTTTATAGCTACTTAGCTTTTCGTTTGATGTGGTTTTTTTGGGTTTTACTAACAATGAGGGTTGTCTGAATCTGAATCCTTACAATGCTTCTTTGATTACAAAGTATATAGTAGATGGAATTATAATATTTGTGTTGCTCTTTTCCCAATGTTTTTCATTCCTAATTGTGTAAATTGGGATTTCTTCAGCCATCAAGCATTGTATTTAGATTCGACGTAAACAATTTCCTTTTTGTAAATTGATGTCTTTCCTCTCATTTTTTTAATATTTAGCCTGTTGTTAGATTCTTTCTAAAAAGTAGACGTTTAATTAAAGTAGCATTTTATTAGTTTTATGCAACTGTAAATTTCTTATGCAATGATTTGCTCTCTCGTAATTAGTTTTAATGAATACAACTTTCTGTTAGTTTATTCCTTAAATCCCTTTGCCCTTCTATTATCTACAAAGAAAATTTCTCATATTATATGTATAAATATACGTAGTAACAGTTTCGGAAAAGCATGTAGTAAGAACTGTGCTCCCTCAATCATTTCATGAATTATCCGCTAGCGTATGTACACACATAAATTACACTCGGAATTTCCAAGTACACACAGTCTAATAGATGTTCTATTCATAAGTCAATAATTTTGCTCATCATTGCATAAAGAATTTTATATTAATGTTGCCCATTCCATAGGTATATTAAATATATTTTTTTAATTGTTTGAATTGCATCCCTTTTACCGTTATTTTTTCTGCGTACTCAAATCTAAATCAAAACGAATTAGAAATGTGTTCTTTGAGTATAACGTAAAGGTGCTAAGGTGATGAAACATTAAGATTTTTAACTCACTTACTTATATAATTTATTGCTGAGCATTGTAAAAACAAAAATCAATCATTTTTCATTCAATTCTGCATGATGATCTTCGAACGCTTCCAGCATCATACACTATGTCGCTCACTTAACTTTCGCAAAAATTATTTAACGCACATTTCGCATTTGTCGCATCTAAAATGTAAATTTCAATTGCATTTTCGAATATATGTGTGATTGTGTGTGACTGTGTCTGTAAGTCTGTATGGATGTGTGAGTGAGTGTGTGTATATATGTTTGTGTCTGTATGGATGTGTCGAGGTGAGGACCTCACCACACGCATCTTATCTAGAAATGCGACAGTGAAAGTGTAAAATGTGTCCGGATTAATGGACAAATAAATATCTCATTTGTCTAACGAGAGAGCGCCTCAAGAACCGGGCGCGGACCCGAAAATGTCAACCGAATGTGAAATATAGCCTCCCACTGTTGCTGAAAGGTTGCTTCTATTATTATAGTGTTACTAAAACGCTTTTACCCCAAAAAGATTGATTATTTGCGAGTGTTGCAACATTTCCAGTGTTCATTTTCTATAAGTAACTAAGTATTATTACTACTATATCACGTTCCAGCTAAATGATGATATACAGCAATTTTTATGGAAAAGTATGATATTTCGTACATGTATCTCTTCAGCATGAAACGTTTTGAATTTTAGTATTGAGGTTCTTCTATACCTTTCATCTAAATTCCATTATAATGAATGGCTTTGACCGTCTATTTTACGTCAAAAATACTTTTGCGAAACTGACCAAAACGGAAACTTTTCTCAAATTTACTTTAACAGGGAAATGGTCCCTTAAATTAACTATAAGTTCACGGCATACATACTTCAAAAACCTTTCCGTATAAATTTTATGTTTTCACTGACATTTCGCGTAAGATAACCGCGATTTATTATACAGAAACACGCCTTTAAATGTCTCCCTACTTACTCCCTTATAGGTATTTGAAACGAAAAGGCGACTTGTTCGTTAGATAATCAAGGTAATAACAAAGCCATTCCAGGGAAAGACAAATTAAATTATTCCCTTGTCATAGGGTGAAAATTTAGTTATTTTCTAAACCTAATTGCATGTCCTCTTAAACCTAGATGAGTGAAAAACTAGTTGTAGCTCAGATTGTCATTATCCTTTGCTAAAGAATAGCTTTGAAAATGTCACTGTTGTTAATTTTTATTTTGTGATAATAATCGTCGTTGTTAGTGATCCATTGTTCGTCTCATTTTCCACCTGATATGCCCAACCCCCTTGCCCTTCTTCCATGCCGAACACGGATTTTGACATTAATTAGAGCTGGTTTGTTTTATTTCCCCTGCCATTGGTGCGGATGTGCTTGGTCTTGTGCTGCTACTACTACTAATAGCCCGCCGCCGTTTCGCCATTGCTGGCGCAGTCGTCGGCTGCAGCCGCCGCCGCAGCCGCCCTCGAGATAGGCAAGAAGAGGCCACGCGAGCCTAGCACCGCCGACACAGATCTATTACTGGTACCTTTTGCGCCTTGCTTTGCATGATACATTTTTTTAATTTAATTTTTCCATTTTTTTTATCCTTTCGATTCTCCTTGTCAAGCCAGACAAATAGGTCATTGAATTTATTACAATTGACAAGGGAATCCACAAGCATTTTTATGTTAACACAGTCATGAGCACACTATTAACACTTTATCGGTAGTGGTTTGTGTTTTAACTACGTTTTCAGCTACTCCAGAAGAACAGGTAATTGATATATTATGCTCGTTCTGTAGTTGTTAATCTTTTATGTCGTAATCTAAATATAACATTGACAATTTTTTTAAATTATCGAACTAAATACGAGGGATGTTTTGAAAGTTTTAGAAATTGAGCTCTAGCTTAATTACGCAGAAATTTATGCCACGCTATTGACCGGAGACAAGTTTTGACAAGTTTATGCAGCTATTCCGTGCTATATTATTCAATTCGATTCCGTAACGCGACTATTACATGCCTATTTTCGTAGCATTGTATTTGCAACCATGGAAGACACGACTAAATCACAAAAAGCAATAATTTTTTTTTTGTAAAAAGAGGATGTAAAAACTTCAAAAATTGTTCAACGGCTGTACAGAGTATTTAAGGAATTTGTAGAATCCAACATGACTATATATCGGTGGATCGATCGTTTTAAAACTGATAGAATGTCATTAGAACACGATCCACGCAGTAATCGTCCGAGCACGTCGGTTAATAAAAGAAACATTACTGCTGTTGAAGACCTATTGAAAGAGGACATACGAACTATTCATGAAATAAGCGTAAGCCTAGGAACAAATACACAACAGGTTTTTGAAATTTTACATGAACGCTTTGGCGAAAGCAAAGTTTCAACACGCTGGATGCCGACGCTCCTATCAACTTAAAATGCTTTTAGCTCGTTATGATGACTAATTTTGGCAACCGATAATAACCACTTGGTTGAAATTATTATATTAATATTATTTCATTTCATATTCATTCCAAGACCGAAAATCGATCAAAAGAATAGAACAAACCTGAATAAGGGCATCTCTTAAAAGTTANCCCTGTATAGTGCTAAAAGCCATAATAGTTAATCTCTGAGACATGTTCAGCTCGTTCCCAATTACGTTTTGGGAAGAATTCCATTGGAAATCATAATGATAATGGCATTATTCGGCACTAAGTCTCCTGGGAAATAACGTCGTTACTAAAATATTTCGCTTATAAGCTGGAAAATTCCATGAACAATACCACCTATTTACCCCCGGCTTCTTATTGCTCGCAACAGTATCCGAATCCATTATGTGAAGCAACAACGCCGTATGAAGGGTGCTAATTAAGTGTCGGGGATGAATGATATTCGGGCTCGCGATGACACTTCTTTAGGAAGGAAAAAAGAGGGATCGTAAAGAATCCGTCCTCGCTCGTCGTTCAACGGCAAAATTAAAACCCCTTCTTCACATAAACCGATTCGCTTTCGTCGATGTTTCCACGAGACCCAATGAACATTATAAAGCCCGACAACAATTATTACCGAGCCAGTTCGTAAATTTACGAGTTTCATTTAAAACGCCGACGTTTATGGGTACGTAGTGCGAGAAAAAAAACTGCTCGTAAAGTCTCAGGTTAAGCGGAAATATTTAATCCTGACTGGTTTTTAAACCTTCTTCCAGGAAAGTGCAAGAGATTAAAGGTAAAGGGGGATTTGTAGCGTTATGAAACGTTTCTGGATCCGGATTTTCTTTTTAGACTTGTACTACAACTCTTGAGACTATGATTTTAGCGTGAAAGCTGTTTAGGTTTAAAACAAGTATGTATTTTCTCTATACAAAATCTTTTTAACGCAAAGTTTTTAATGTGTCTATAACGATACGTCCAATGTACTTAATTGGAATGATCTAGAATCCAACACTTCTCCTTTAATTTTTTTTACTATGTATACATAACTGGTAGTAGAACAGACAATAGTGGTAGCCTGATATAGATTAGTGCCAGCTTATGTCAATTTGAGGAGATGTAACAATTATTTAGGAGCAACTTAGATTGCAGTAATTATTTGACTTATTCGCCTTGTTGCTAAATTCTAAAAACAAGGAAATGTCGCTGGGCGATTTATCAGCAGAAGTTTCTAAGTGGCCCTTTTACGGAAAATTCAATTTAATGTTAAAGATTCTAACGCCTCTGGTAGTAGTAGCAGCGGCGGCGACATGAAGGTGTACAGTTTGTTTTAATAACTGACAAAGCCCGTTATCGTATATCATTTTAAGTACTTCGTAAAAGTGTAACGAAGAAAAACGTATCCGAATATCGAGTTGGAAACCTGAAAGCAATCTGAAAACTCGAAATTTATTTTCTAAATAAAAATGTTTTCCCCCTGGAAAAGGCTTTAGGAGACAGCATAACAAGTTAAATTCCCGATGTGAAGTATCTTAGAGCGTTCGTAATACTATATGACAAGCAGTCTGGATATTTGGAACGCTTTAAACGTTTATCCACGGTATGTAGAATACTGGAAATTGAGTTACATCCCTATGGTTCGCGTTCCAAGATAGGTTCCCTTGTTTAGCAATTGTTTTGTTTATTTGCCATGTTTCCGATAAATGCATGCAAGCGTGGCAATTTTCACTGTATAGACTTAATTAGTGAGTAACACGTACCTTGACAGGTATAAAATATTAAATATAAATGTGCTCCAACAATTTTAGGAAAATTGCAACTATTTTGAGCAACGACCGAATTTAAACTGATGCTGCATTAATAAAATACTTTACTCTGCACATAATTAAGTAGCTGTTTTTCGCCTACAAAATTTGCTTTAAACACTGTTAGTTTCAGAGTTATTTTTCATTTCAATTGACGTTTCAACTCGCGTAAACTTTGCCAAAAAATATAAATTAATATTGTTGTTATTCAGATTTTGTTGTGTTGTTCAGGCTCGAACTATCTCCACTGACAAACTAGCTTTAATAATCGTTGATTGACTGACGCTAATGCATGTGTTAGATTCTCAAACAATTTGTTGCTCAAGTTTCTGTCCCACTTATCGAAAAAAAAAATGACCCACTAGAACAAAAATAAGAAAAACAATTGGAAAAATTTCCACGAAAACTCACTATTGAGTTATAAACAGCTTAACTACTTAATATAATTTATTCACAAAGAGCGTATCATTCCTTTGACGAGCCAACTGTCTCGTATTTTCCTGTCTTAAATAGAATATGGCTATTAAAATATTTACGTTGTCTTTTCCTTCGGTGTCAGTTATGTAAGCGGTTTATTGATATTTCATACGTTATAATCCATCAATTGAATTTCATTTGATCCATGTGTGTGGAATTATTGAACAGACATATATAGAATAAATATTTCTATTCTATTGCAAATATCGCGTCACATATCGTTCCGAGCATTTCAATAATTAATACTCTATTATCCCGGACAGATCTATTTCAATTTCGATGACTAATTAATTTATTTAAGTGATTTTAATACCTGTTATCGTTAATTTCTAAAAGTAAAATTAATGAAAGATTTTAATTCGATCGGTACATTACAAGGGTTAATCTTTAAAAATGAACAAATCTGGAAAATTTAAAGTCCAGGCACGAAGCTTAATCCAGGTTTAATTAAATTTGAAATAACTAAAGTAAATTTCAATTATCTGTATTAAGATTGAGTTGGAAAAAAACCATCCAGACAGTTTTATTGTCTTTTTTTTTCCTTTCTTTACGAACAAATCGGTCCTTGACTAAATATATATATTTTTTTTCCTTTTGCTTAAAGCATCCCCTAAAACTTGAGATGACTTTGTCAATTTCTGCAAAGACCACACGGCAATCAAACTGATTGGACGGTTTTCTTCCCAGAGGGATTTCTTCGAGATTGGAAAATTTTTGTTTTAAAACCGGATCTAAACCTGCCTTTAGAGTTTATCGGGATCGAAATGATGATAAATAAGTCGTTGCGTTCTCAGCGAAAAGTTTGAGGCTTGAATAAGTTTTAATTTTTTTTGTTTGCTGGTGCTTGATATACAGTAAAAAAATGACAAATACATAAATACGTTTTTGAATGCCTATCTCCCTGTCGATTTCGCTAAAGCCTTGTCATAGCTGATCCAGGCCTATAACATTTGCGTGGATTAAACCTATAAATTTCATTCAGACGTGGCGGAAAATTACCGTCAATTATTATAGCGTCAATTCCACGTTTGCCACTCGTCCTAAATTCTTAACGGATTTACAACCTTTTATTTTCGACGGGTAAAGTAATTGTAAAATTGACAAATGTTCTCTTCAGCTGTTAGAAGTGTTTGCCCTCCTTGCACCATACATCTAGCGATATTATTTTTTTCCATTAAAATTCACAAGTTTCAATAAAATCATTCAAGATCTAAACATGCAATATAAATTGGTAAAAAGTGGCAGCCATTATTTTTCTCTTGGGAAAACGTTATATTTAAAGTTTTTCCTGAAACTTTCCTAATATCATCACACTTTGAGCAGTAAATGTGTGTTCTGTAGGAAGTTCTTAAGTTAACTTGGCCATCGTTTGTCAGAGCGAACACATAAATCCGATACACGCCCAAAGTTAGTTTTGTCGTCCTTCTCCGACTTCCTAACCTTATTATTTTGCCACCTGGTAAAGTTCAGTTTTCGTTTGAAAATTCAATCAATTATATTAAAACAGTTTTTTTTATTAGCCCAAGAGAAGAAATATTGAATTTATCTTATGACTATGAGACCCACCACTACGGCTATACTACTATCTTATCATCTCTGCCCCCTTTCTTTTTGCGAAATAAGAAATGAAGCGGGATACGTAAACGGACAGGCGGCGGGCGAAGGGCCCTCGATGATAGCTTTTGAAAGTTTTGTTCGCGGTTGAAAGCACATTAGGATGGGCAATTTTTGTAGTCGTTCTCCCTTATTGGAAGGGTGGAGGAAAAAGCGTTCAATGTGATGGTGAAGTAAAATGGATGGAAAACACACATTACACCACGGGTTCGACCTTAATGCATTCTTTCAGGTGTCTGAATGTTCTGTTTCAACCGTCTCACGGAAAGATAAATAGTCTTGTTTAACAAGTTCCATTTAGAATTGAACAAGTCTGATTTTGTATTCGAATGCGAGGTTTTGCATGGAAAGCGGTAATGTTGGAGTTTTGATTTTTAACAAAACCAGGAAATCGTGTGTAATGTGTACATTAAAAATTACACTTTCCTAACTGTGTTTCATTGTTTTGATGTATAATTTTACATTAAAAATGAGAAATATATATTTTTCACTTTCTCAATCTGAAGATTGCTTCTACCGATGCTCAATCTCTTTTGTTCTGTTTACTCAACTGATTTGAGGAACAGCAAACGGTACAGTGAACTACGTGAAGCTCGAAAACTTTGAAGGATCATTCAGTAATGGAGAGCCGACGTGATAAAAGTGAAGAACTGTTTTTAAAGCTTTTATCTTAAGAGAAAGTGATTTGTTTGGATCAATGTTATTTTAAATATATCTTGCTCCTGTCAATTTGTAATAAAAAATATAAGGCCACAATATTCCGGGAGGTTTTCGTTAGTTTCCTATCAAAATCCCATCCTACAAAAGGCTTCAATTCCCGACGGGCAGTTAAGCGAATAGCCGGTTTCGACAAAGAAAGTGGAAAATTCCAACGATGCCGGCTTTTTTTAATCTAGTAATGGAGTCGGACACATTCCGTCGAGTAATATAATGGAACTTTTAGGATACAGTGATATCGGCGCTGCGGGAAAACTATATTGGATAAGTGGACAGTAACGAAATGGAAATGCTATACATATTGGATAAGTTTGATTTAATATTTAAAAGGGCTTAGGCAAAGTATTTTCCTATTTTATACCCACTCAATTTTAAAATATGAAGCTCCAAAGGAATGGGCAATGACCTGTTCAGATCATTTGCAGAATTGATTTTGGAATAGCACTATTTGAACTGCAACATCTGGCAAAGGCTGGGGCGCTTTCAATTTATATCCAATATTATACATACATACATACATACATACATCCATTTGGTCTGTTTATCAAAAGCGTTACATATTTCCTTTAAAAATAATATAGAAATATGTAACTAGCAACGTTGATTTTTAGGTCATTATTAAAATTTCAATATCATTTTATTAAATATTACATTCGCATAAAATAGGATAGAACGGAAATTTATAAATATATATTTCGTTTAAATTAATCGGCCACCCGCCGGATAATTAATTTATTATCTTGAAAACGACACATTTACATATACAGTGCATTAACGCGAAATTGGGGAAAATGATTTTATTCGAAAATAAACAAGAAGAGGAAGCAAAAAAGTTCGGAATAACAAAATAAACAAAATTATCAACGTACATACTATTGTATATAGAAACTGGATTAGTGGGATTCGGTAGTTAATTATTTGAAATGAAATTGAATGGGATCGAGAGAGTAGCCATATTGCTTCGACTGATTTTGAATTATGTTATTTAAAAATAAACCAATATTGCTCCATTTTTTTAATTTTGTTTGAAACCAATGATATCAATGCTCAATAAAATCGAAAATATTTTCTATTACTGTTAAGAATGTTTTACTTTTACGAGCCATCAAACTTGATATCAAAAAAGTAAATGTCGAATAACAAATTCGTAACATCCGGTCGACAATAAAAACGTAGAGAAACCTCATTTTTAATAGTAAATTTCTTGTTTTAGGGCCGATGTAATCGAGAAAAACCCCCTTGCAAATATTTTCATCCACCACAACACCTGAAGGACCAGTTGCTTATCAACGGTAGAAACCATCTTGCCCTCAAAAATGCGTTAATGCAACAAATGGGGCTCACGCCTGGACAACCCTTAGTTCCTGGACAAGTACAAGCAGTGGTAAGTGATCTGTTGTTAACACTGTTTTTCAAGTTAAACGTAAGTAAGCTTTGTTTGGGTATGGACTATTGATGAAATTAAACCGCTAATTTTTTTTAATGGGCCTTATATGCGGTGTGGTGGTTGATTTTTCAGTTTTTTTAATGTTTTTTTGTTTGCACTAATTTATTAGCTTTTGAACTAGAGGCAAACGAACGTTTTAGTTTCTACTAATTTAGTGTTTGGGTTTTTGAGGTGGAACAGCCCACTGACGGCCTCCCCTTGACATTCTTTCCATATTTGTCCATGACATTTGACGAGCAGTATGCACTTATGGTAATCATTTAAGTTGCCCCTTATTTTCTTTTCTTGCCTTATACACTGCTCGACAAAATTAACGTTGCAATTAAACTTCACAAAAAAATCTCTGTCAGTACAGATAAATAATTATAATTGTTGTAATGAGAAGTTTTTCCAACGCGTTAATTTTGTTCAGAAATTTATTATTGTTGACTTTAGAAAGTGGTACTTTTCTACCGAAATTGCTATTCGTTTAAGTAGTTCATGAGCTTAAACAAAATATTTCTTAAAGTCAATATAATAAACGTTTGCTTCGCTTTTACTATAAATTATTCAGACTGTCCCTCCCGATTCTTGTGAACCCTCCTTTTCTAATTTGAAGACAAACTTCGAATTATTTGATTTTCATTTATAAATGGTTTTCTATTTATTCAAGTGAAGCCTATCCCTTTCACGATAAAATCAAACAATCACCGTAAAAGGGATGAAGGTGACAATAAAATTACAAGTTTTATATTTATAATTTTTAAACAAGTTTTATATCGAAATTTATTTAATACATATTTGAATGAATAACGATGTAATAATGTTTTACTCTAATGTTAATCAATTGTACAGAAGTTTTAGTAATATTCCTCTAGAGAGTTCATATTTTTTGTCATTTTAAATGGAAGTTTACTAATGGTTCAATGACTTACTTTAATGGAAACGATTCTGCCGTAATAGATATTTCAAACATTGTTCTCTGTATTCCTTATAAAGGCCACAGCAATTTAGCTTGAAACGTACTATTAACATTCAATCGTACTGTTTATTGATCAAGTAATTAAAAAAGCCATTAATACTTATTTGGACAAGTTGTCTTTCACAGAAAACGTAACGTCGTTACTAAAAATTGATAATCTTGTTTATAACCATGTATAAGATGTACGAATTTAAATGATACATACATTACTATTTGCAATAGATATGTTAAATTCTATGTGTTCCATTTAGAAGATCAAAAAATATTTATTATGCATTTTTCAATACGTTTACGGACAGTTCATGCTTTATAATGTATTTACGCTTTGCATGTTTTTGTATTTTGCACTGAATTATTTAGATATCGTTAGGAAATTTTAAAATCCGAATGGGTTTGTTGTAATTGTTTTGCAGGCCGCAAATCCGTACCTGACCGCTATGCCGCAGGTGGGCAGCACATACAGTCCATATTTCGCTCCCGGTCCCATTATGCCAACGATAATGACAGATCCCAATGGAGTGGGATCACCATTGGGAGTTGTGCCTCAAACTGTGGTGGCGCAACAGAAAATGCCCAGATCCGATCGGTTAGAGGTATGCCATTATACCTTACATATTACGTAATGTTTAATTGAAATTTTTAATTTTAAGTGAAATTTTCAAAAGAAAAGTTTCATTTAATGATTTTGATTTCAGTTGATTATTATTATTTTTTGGTTAAATGGAAAACTGCGTCTACTACATTTGCGCAATCCTGTTTACATCGTAAAACCATTTTACTCAGAAGCCTCTTAATTTGAACTGATTTTTTTTTATTATGTTGCTATTTTATTTCGATTTTTTTACTTTTACACTGACACGAACCTCTCAGACTTGGTTGTATGAGGGTTATTTATATTTATTTGATTATTAATTGATTTAACAGTTTTATAACAAATGTTTACAATATCTTCCTATTAGTTCTGGCATGATCACGTTTTCGTTATCCTTTTTCGTTTTTTTTGTATATATATTTTTTTATTTTGGCTTCTTTTTTATTTTATTTTCGCAGGTATATTTAATTTTGGTTTTATGGTCCGGGAATTAAATAGGCTTTAGAGAGGTAATTAACATACACTATACTAACACTACCAACTTGACCCTAATATAACTAACCAATAGCATATACGTTGACGTAGTTCAGTTTTCCCCTTGTGTACATATTTTGTGGAGTTAATTGATATTTTTACCGGAATATAAGCAAATTAACAGGTTTATACATAGCGATTTCCACAAGGAGTTTCGTAATTCTACCCTCTCTATGGTAATCCAGTTAATTTTGCGTTATTCTAATGACTGAATCTACCTTTTTTAGCTGTAAATATGAGTTCTGTTTAATTTTTTTAAATATATATTTTGATTTTGTACCGTCAACCCTTTAAGCACCTGTAACTTTCTATCGACTTTTTTCGTTATTGTGCACGGTGTGAAGTATCCGCTGTTGAAGTTTTCTCTGTAGTGTTAGCTGCTGTCATCAGCTCCATCCTTTATCTTTATTTACCAGCCAAGTAACTTTGAGCTTTTTCGATAGAAAGTTATTTATTTAGATGATCATATTTAGCTGCGGCCGAACTCCCTCTTCCTTATTAATTTTTTTTATTTTAAACCCCTATCACGAGTAGCTTTCCGGATCGAAAATCCTGCCCACGCCCGTTCGTACGTAAATATTTCGAAATTTGATTGTCCTGATTTTAAGTTTTATTTGCTTTATACTATTTGCTTTTTCAATTGCCGATTTTTCTAAAATGGAACAAAAATTCCGAATGATTTGGTTTGGAAAGAATGACTTTTAGATTTAATTTTAAGAAATAATAGCGAGACTATTCAGTTGAAATATTTAACTTTCGGATACAAATAATTATCGTTATTATTTACTTAGTTGAATACTGCAAAGCAGGTAAACGTGAAAATATTCAAAAGAGGAATGTATGAGCGAGGCGTAGCGAAAAATGATCATCTGTGTGTGTATGGGACACGATAGGGTGCAAGAATTCAGGCCGGGCGCGTAGTTTGTAGCGTCCTATCAAGAGCAAACAAAAAATAATTAAATAAGAACAAAAGAAATGGCAAAAATTTCGGGCGCTTAAGCTCATCGCTGGGTTCTGCTGTAGGTGTGCCGTGAGTTCCAGCGCGGAGCGTGTAAGCGCGCAGAGTCCGAATGTCGCTTTGCGCATCCCGCCGACTCTGTGACTGCCAACGAGGACGGCACGGTCACTGTCTGCATGGACGCAGTCAAGGGCCGATGCAACCGCGACCCCTGCCGCTATTTCCACCCCCCTCTGCACCTTCAAGCCCAAATCAAGGCCGCACAGTCGCGGGCTAGCGCGGTATGCTACGCAGTCTTAGGGCGCACGCTATTTCAGCCTTTTAGTTTGATGTTGTGTTGTTTATTTCTTTTTTCAATTCCTCATTTTGTTTTTTTTCTGCGTTTTTCATATATTTCAGAATACGCTATAAGTTTTGTCAGTGTGGCCTTTCCTCAAATTTTTGGATAACATTGAATCTAGAAAAATAGGCTTATGCGGAAGAGTTCACCCTATAGCCATCACATCGTCGGCTTAGTGACTTAGTGATTATGGTTGTATCTTAAACTATGAAACAAACATATGTATACAACCACACAGTGTTAAGCTGATGATACGTATATTTTTTCAAATACAATAGAATAAGATGATATTTTGTCCGAAATTGAAATATTAAAGTTCAATGACAAAATTTATGTTGTGTTCCTTTACCGTTACCCGGTCCTCATTTTGATCGGGTGGTTCGTTATTCGCAATGTTGATTTAAAACGATGAGTGCTGCTCGAAACTTCATTAACTGACAAAGTAACGAATAACGGAGAAAGTTTCGTGCAGTCACATTGCGAAGCAGATTTAACTTTTATTTTTCTTTTTTTTTGTTGAAGTTTTATAGCTACTTAGCTTTTCGTTTGATGTGGTTTTTTTTTTGGGTTTTTACTAACAATGAGGGTTGTCTGAATCTGAATCCTTACAATGCTTCTTTGATTACAAAGTATATAGTAGATGGAATTATAATATTTGTGTTGCTCTTTTCCCAATGTTTTTCATTCCTAATTGTGTAAATTGGGATTTCTTCAGCCATCAAGCATTGTATTTAGATTCGACGTAAACAATTTCCTTTTTTTGTAAATTGATGTCTTTCCTCTCATTTTTTTAATATTTAGCCTGTTGTTAGATTCTTTCTAAAAAGTAGACGTTTAATTAAAGTAGCATTTTATTAGTTTTATGCAACTGTAAATTTCTTATGCAATGATTTGCTCTCTCGTAATTAGTTTTAATGAATACAACTTTCTGTTAGTTTATTCCTTAAATCCCTTTGCCCTTCTATTATCTACAAAGAAAATTTCTCATATTATATGTATAAATATACGTAGTAACAGTTTCGGAAAAGCATGTAGTAAGAACTGTGCTCCCTCAATCATTTCATGAATTATCCGCTAGCGTATGTACACACATAAATTACACTCGGAATTTCCAAGTACACACAGTCTAATAGATGTTCTATTCATAAGTCAATAATTTTGCTCATCATTGCATAAAGAATTTTTATATTAATGTTGCCCATTCCATAGGTATATTAAATATATTTTTTTTAATTGTTTGAATTGCATCCCTTTTACCGTTATTTTTTCTGCGTACTCAAATCTAAATCAAAACGAATTAGAAATGTGTTCTTTGAGTATAACGTAAAGGTGCTAAGGTGATGAAACATTAAGATTTTTAACTCACTTACTTATATAATTTATTGCTGAGCATTGTAAAAACAAAAATCAATCATTTTTCATTCAATTCTGCATGATGATCTTCGAACGCTTCCAGCATCATACACTATGTCGCTCACTTAACTTTCGCAAAAATTATTTAACGCACATTTCGCATTTGTCGCATCTAAAATGTAAATTTCAATTGCATTTTCGAATATATGTGTGATTGTGTGTGACTGTGTCTGTAAGTCTGTATGGATGTGTGAGTGAGTGTGTGTATATATGTTTGTGTCTGTATGGATGTGTCGAGGTGAGGACCTCACCACACGCATCTTATCTAGAAATGCGACAGTGAAAGTGTAAAATGTGTCCGGATTAATGGACAAATAAATATCTCATTTGTCTAACGAGAGAGCGCCTCAAGAACCGGGCGCGGACCCGAAAATGTCAACCGAATGTGAAATATAGCCTCCCACTGTTGCTGAAAGGTTGCTTCTATTATTATAGTGTTACTAAAACGCTTTTACCCCAAAAAGATTGATTATTTGCGAGTGTTGCAACATTTCCAGTGTTCATTTTCTATAAGTAACTAAGTATTATTACTACTATATCACGTTCCAGCTAAATGATGATATACAGCAATTTTTATGGAAAAGTATGATATTTCGTACATGTATCTCTTCAGCATGAAACGTTTTGAATTTTAGTATTGAGGTTCTTCTATACCTTTCATCTAAATTCCATTATAATGAATGGCTTTGACCGTCTATTTTACGTCAAAAATACTTTTGCGAAACTGACCAAAACGGAAACTTTTCTCAAATTTACTTTAACAGGGAAATGGTCCCTTAAATTAACTATAAGTTCACGGCATACATACTTCAAAAACCTTTCCGTATAAATTTTATGTTTTCACTGACATTTCGCGTAAGATAACCGCGATTTATTATACAGAAACACGCCTTTAAATGTCTCCCTACTTACTCCCTTATAGGTATTTGAAACGAAAAGGCGACTTGTTCGTTAGATAATCAAGGTAATAACAAAGCCATTCCAGGGAAAGACAAATTAAATTATTCCCTTGTCATAGGGTGAAAATTTAGTTATTTTCTAAACCTAATTGCATGTCCTCTTAAACCTAGATGAGTGAAAAACTAGTTGTAGCTCAGATTGTCATTATCCTTTGCTAAAGAATAGCTTTGAAAATGTCACTGTTGTTAATTTTTATTTTGTGATAATAATCGTCGTTGTTAGTGATCCATTGTTCGTCTCATTTTCCACCTGATATGCCCAACCCCCTTGCCCTTCTTCCATGCCGAACACGGATTTTGACATTAATTAGAGCTGGTTTGTTTTATTTCCCCTGCCATTGGTGCGGATGTGCTTGGTCTTGTGCTGCTACTACTACTAATAGCCCGCCGCCGTTTCGCCATTGCTGGCGCAGTCGTCGGCTGCAGCCGCCGCCGCAGCCGCCCTCGAGATAGGCAAGAAGAGGCCACGCGAGCCTAGCACCGCCGACACAGATCTATTACTGGTACCTTTTGCGCCTTGCTTTGCATGATACATTTTTTTTAATTTAATTTTTCCATTTTTTTTATCCTTTCGATTCTCCTTGTCAAGCCAGACAAATAGGTCATTGAATTTATTACAATTGACAAGGGAATCCACAAGCATTTTTATGTTAACACAGTCATGAGCACACTATTAACACTTTATCGGTAGTGGTTTGTGTTTTAACTACGTTTTCAGCTACTCCAGAAGAACAGGTAATTGATATATTATGCTCGTTCTGTAGTTGTTAATCTTTTATGTCGTAATCTAAATATAACATTGACAATTTTTTTAAATTATCGAACTAAATACGAGGGATGTTTTGAAAGTTTTAGAAATTGAGCTCTAGCTTAATTACGCAGAAATTTATGCCACGCTATTGACCGGAGACAAGTTTTGACAAGTTTATGCAGCTATTCCGTGCTATATTATTCAATTCGATTCCGTAACGCGACTATTACATGCCTATTTTCGTAGCATTGTATTTGCAACCATGGAAGACACGACTAAATCACAAAAAGCAATAATTTTTTTTTTGTAAAAAGAGGATGTAAAAACTTCAAAAATTGTTCAACGGCTGTACAGAGTATTTAAGGAATTTGTAGAATCCAACATGACTATATATCGGTGGATCGATCGTTTTAAAACTGATAGAATGTCATTAGAACACGATCCACGCAGTAATCGTCCGAGCACGTCGGTTAATAAAAGAAACATTACTGCTGTTGAAGACCTATTGAAAGAGGACATACGAACTATTCATGAAATAAGCGTAAGCCTAGGAACAAATACACAACAGGTTTTTGAAATTTTACATGAACGCTTTGGCGAAAGCAAAGTTTCAACACGCTGGATGCCGACGCTCCTATCAACTTAAAATGCTTTTAGCTCGTTATGATGACTAATTTTGGCAACCGATAATAACCACTTGGTTGAAATTATTATATTAATATTATTTCATTTCATATTCATTCCAAGACCGAAAATCGATCAAAAGAATAGAACAAACCTGAATAAGGGCATCTCTTAAAGTTACATGCCATTCAGTATGTTGGAAAAAGTAACGCTTGCTGTATTCTGTGATTGTGATGATATTATTCTTGTAGATTATCTCCCGAAAGGTGCTACAATCAATGCAAAATATTCAAATCTTCTATCCGGGCCATTACAATAAAATGCTGGAAAATTACATAAGCGTCCGTTGTTACAACAAGATAATTCGAAACTGTATGCCGCAAAAAAGACAAAGGATGTTTTGAGTGAATTACGCTGGGAATTGCTTCCGCATCCGTGTTACTCGCCGGTTCTGGCACCGTGTGATTATCATCTGTTCCCAGATTGGAAAAACCTTCACTGGGTATTCCATTTAAAAATTTAAAAGAGGTGAAACATGCCATAAATAGGTAGATTGGATAAAAACCAAAAAAGTTCTTTGACGACGGTTTAAAAAATTAGTTTATCGAAAAAAAATCAACTCATTGATGATTATATAGGAGAACTGCATTGTAATATCGACGAAAATTGAGAGAATATAAAAATTATAGCTAAATTTCTAAAACTTTAGAAATATCCCTCGTAGTATTAATGGGATATGCTTTTTTTTTAATTCTTTTCTCTGAACAACTAATTCTGAATGCATTAAAATGCGAAAAAAAAACGCTCTGCTGAATGAAACTAGGGGCATAATATAACAATGACCTACTAGAATACCACGTTTTCGAATCTGAAGCTTTGTAAAATAGCTTATTTTGCTTTTAGGTTCGTATATACATAAATACTATGAACCGAACGAAAATTAAAGCAGGTCGGACTTTACTACTAGGATTCCTCGAATTTTTTAATCACCGGTGCTTTAATACAGGAAAAAAAATGCTTTGCTAATGCTCGCACCAAGTTTTCGCTTTTTCTCTTCCATTTTTTTTTGTACATACATTTTCCGTTTTGCCAAAATTTTCGATGTTACTAGCATCTCAGGTACAAAAGAACATCAGATATATTATATAAGTTTTTCCGATCATGGTTTAATACCAACGGAGTATTGAAGCTGGATTCGAATTGAAGCTGCATACCGTAGAGAGAGCCGAACTGCTACCTATCCAAGTTGTTAGCATGTTGTGAGAGGCTGTTCATATTTGCTTTCAAAGACCAATCGGAACGCAACAAATATTACGTACCTGAGAAACGTTTTTTTTTTAAACTGTCAAGTATTTTTAATATACAGCTATTCAGTTTAATTTTTGCTTTCTTTAACGCGTTTTTTCCGCTTTTCGGATGCTACCCAAATTTGCACGTTCCATAAGTGTCTAGTTTTAGTTCATTTTTTTTAAATGCTTTAATCAACTTAATGGCAATTCGTTTCGTTTCTCATTTTTCAGTTTAACTATGTCTTCATAAATCAGTGTTATTTAAATGAAAACTTAATTTTTTTAGCGATCATTTTGTATTAATTGAAATTGCGGTGAAGGCAACAGGATGCAATAATAAAATAATGGGTCTCGCAACATTCTAGCAACGATACTATTCGATCAGACGGTTTGATGTTGTCCATGTTTAAGATTAAGCAGTCTTAGACATGGAGCAAGTATTTATAATATAATTTTACTTTTATGTTTTTATTGTTTTTCGTTATCGCAACAGTGAAATTATTATTAAATTTTTAATAAGAATGTAGTGTATAACTGTTGCAGTAAATCTAGTGACATTGATGTAGACTAATCTGATTTTATTTAATTTAAATGTTAATTAAAAGTGCATTATAAACTTCTACGAGTTCTTGTTTTTTTCGTTTTACTAAAAGAAGTCTATATTGCAATTGTTGATATTGATTTTCCGCTAGTTGCTTTAATATTCTAATCTCCTTCGTTATTCTGTTTCAGATGGATATGAAATCAGTTGGTTCATTTTACTACGATAATTTTGTAAGTATTCTCTAAATTTTTAACTACATAAGAACAAACTTATTGAAGTAACGTAGATTTAAAGAAAGAGCTACATTTCATTAATTCTATGGATCAAAAAGGTCTCACAGTACTATAGGGGCAAGCTTTGTTATCATTGTTCATTGTTATTAAAGTTGTTTTCACGAATAACATGTCTTGTACGTCACGTCTTGATATTGAATTAATATTTTTTCAGGCGTTTCCCGCTGGCATGGTACCGTACAAGAGACCAGCTGCGGACAAATCAGGCGTACCCGTGTATCAGCCGAACGCGACCACCTACCAACAATTAATGCAACTGCAACAGCCGTTCGTGCCCGTCTCATGTGAGTATCCTACCTCACCCGCTCCTCCACCATCCTCAGCTGCTTCGCCTTCAATTCCCGAGGCGGCAGCGGCTGCTCACCCGGCCAACGCTGCTGTGCATTCGACCACGACCGTTTCAGTGGCGATGGCCTATCAACAGCTGTCGCAACAGCAACAGTCTCAGCAACAACAACAACAAGTGCAAGTACATCAGCAACAGCAACAGCAACAACAACAACAGCAGCAGCAACAGCCGGCTCAGCAACCGCAGCCACCTCCCTCTTCTTCTACACAGTCGGTTCAGTTCAGTAAAGAGAATGAACCGCAAATTTCTTTATCCGCTTCGGCCATTACGACCACAACTGCTAGCTTACCGGCACAAACCGCTATTTTTCACGATCCCGCCGCTTTGGCCAAAGAGGTTGCACAACAAAATTATGCAAAGGCGGTTAAATTGGCTGCCATGAATCAGTCTCTTGCCAGTTCTTCTACCATCAGTCAATTAAATCCGATTAATTATACCGGTGTGGCCTTAAATAAACAAGCTTTGAGCATTCCGCCGCCAGCGCTGCGCTATCCGCCCACCGCTTTACCTCTCGGTCTAACGTTGGCGACACATCCATATTCGGGAGTTTTAGCGGCGCAACCCAACTTTTTCAATATAGCTCGCCCGCCAACAACTGCCAGCTTTCAATTTAATCCGTATTCCATGATGCGACCTGCAGCGTATGCCAGTGCCGCCGCTGCAGGAGCCGTTACCGGGACCTCGCCGATTTTAGGAGCGGGCCTCTTGGGTGCCCAGTACCCCGCCGCAGTTACAGTTTCTGCAGCTCCGGTTACTACAGTGACACCATCAGCAGCTACTATTGCTGCCGCAGCTGCACAAAACAATAACAATGTTATTATGCAGCCTTTCAAAAAATTGAAGACCTCTTAGGTCATTTTTTACAATTTTGTATGTTTTTTTTTTTAGACTCGTTCGTGTTTTCGTTGTTTGTCTGTTAGTTGTTTTTATTCGTGTTTGTTTCAAAATTTATTAGACGACAATATGTCTATGGTTATTTTAACGTTTTGAGTAGTGCCTGTGTTTTGCCGTATGGAAATATATAGATGGATTTCATCTAATGAAAGTCAATGTTCGGACACAGAAAAAAAAACTGTTATTATTATGCGACAGTAATGTCGTGTTCGTCCTGTATTTTAGTCAGAAGTAACTTTAGATACTTTTAGAAGTTATAGAGAAATTACGAGTCGGTTATAACGATCTAGTCAAGAGTCGTGGTTTTTTTGTTTATCAAGTTGTGCAACCAGAGCCGAGATGGCGTAATGAGCGAAGTGAGCCGTACCGGTAAGCGAGAGCCTCAAAACTGTGATATCGTCACAAAATCCGCTATTCGCACCGCTAATAACAATTCTGATTCTCCCTCTGATCACTAATCCCGCCCACCATTCCCATACAGTTGCAATATTTTGGTGGATAAGTTTAGGCTGATTGTAACTTGATCTTGTATTGTAAAGTTTTTAAAGCAAGAAACATATGTTCCAAGTTAACTTGCATGAAATTAAATTATATAAATATTTATATATTCTCTATTTGATTTTACTCGAGAGCCTAATTCAAGTGCATGGTAGAATTTATAAGCGTATTTGTTAGAAGTGCCATTTTTTTCGAGTTTTCGTAGTTTTGTTAACTGGCCCAAAAAGATGTACACCACGTTTTCCAAGTCAGATTTTTCGGCCATAAAGTCGCTTTTCCTTAGAATAATTAAATGATCGATGTGCATTTGTAAACAACAGTTAGAGCAACGAAATTTAAACTCAAGTTTAATGCAATTTTATCCATGACTCTTACGTTACACGGGTAAGTGCTTTTAAACTCAATCATTCCTCTCAATGTTTAGTGCTTCTTACTAATAACCCTATCGTCCATAGTTGATTATTTACTTCATATTATAGACTTTATGGCCATGTGTCTTAGGTTAAATTTGCATGGGGCTTTATAAATTGACTGTCCTGCATGTCCGGAATAAATTCAGATTATCGTTTTTGAAAATTTAATATGTATTCTTGATTGAAATCGTTGAAGGAAATAAAATGGTGGGTGATCTTTTTGGGTTAGAATGTGTAGAGTTCTAAGGACACAACCAATTTTGTATATTTCCACAAAAAAAAAGAAAAATAAGCAGTTACATTAACCGATTTGTCCTCATTTAGAAAGAAATCGTAGGCAAGACACTGGCTCCTTCTTTGTTCCTATTTTCGTTATTAATATTTGTAAGCGTGTTTTAGCCTCGAAGGCCGTTGTTATTTTGTTGTCTTCCTGTGTTCGATCTCCAAGCACAAATATAGCACATACGTTTTCTACGTGTCTCTTTTTAAGTTGTTCAAATTGAAAACCGCTAAGTTTGTATGTAGAGCAAATGTTTACGCTTTTTTTAGTGCAATTTTAGTAGATTTCCAGAGATACATACATATATGATTTTTATTGCCAATACAAATGTTCCTTTTTTAATTTTCGATTCTGTAGAAATAAACGAAAACACTTTTGCCAATTTGCATATGGAATTCTACTAACTGATTCGATAGAACTATGACGTTTCGTGTTCGAGAGTCATATCAAAACATGTCACTTTCATAAAATTGGCTCAAAAGAAAAAAAAAAGAAAAACTTCAGCGCTAAATATTTGTTCTTTGCCCAAAAATAGTTCCATATTTTTTAATGTAAGATATAGGCTAGATTAGAAATGGTACTTTGATGTATTATTAATAACATTATATTTAAAAATGTGTCTTACTAGTTAGCATTTAATGATAAAGAAAAAAATACTAGTACGGACAGTACGTGAAGTTGTGATGCATGTATTTTCAAAAATCATTAATATTGAGTATTTGTCTATTTGAGTATTAGGTATATAAAAGGATATACGAACACATAATATACAATTTTTGCATTTTTAAGTAGGATTACTATATATACAAGTACATACCTATATGTTGTTAAAGCAGGATAGAAACAGATCAGGCTCGATTCGTGTGTTTTATCGCTAGTAGAGTTTTTCTTTGGGTAAAGGCCAGAGCGTAGCTTTTGACGATACTTAACCAGCTTGGCCATTTATCATCACAACACACCACTTTGCGACAACTTTCCATTCTCTTCTCTACGCTTTCATCTCAAAAAAAGAAAATGTTGCATGCTTACTTAGACACCGAGTTATGATAATTAAAAAATATATTACGTCCTAAATCGCTTGTGCTTTCTTAACCACGAAGAATTACATATTTAGGACGTTTACGGACACGTATCAAGACCAAGCTGATTGAGCGTACGTCAATAGCTGGGCAAGTGTGCGTAATCAGCTGCCAGCCACCTTGAACTTGACTTACAATAATGTAGTGCCTTTAGGCTGCTGATCACGCTTTGCTAAATAAGGAGGTGTGGGTCACATTTTGCCATTTATAGTCTTTAAAAGAACCCTTTATTTATTTATTTTTCATAATATCGATATTTGATTTACTTGTGTACCGTATTGTTCTAATCCTGAGGTGTATGTATTATCACTGCTACTATTCGTAATAATAATGCTTGAAAATGCATGATATTTGTTTTATTAATCATTTGCTTATTATTTCGACTTCCTATTTCTCGTTATATATACCCCGCCCATTTGTTTTTATATTTTTCGTTCCTTGATCCCTCTCTTAAGGATGATAATGATGATGATGATGATGATGATAGTGATGATGATGATGATGATGATAATAATAATGTCAACGTTTGTCTTCCAGCTTCACGTTAAATCATACTCATCCGATTAGCCTTACATTTTATTTTTTGTGATAATAAAATTGTAACCTTTTTTTATACATACATATCTCTATACCCATTGCTTCAAACCACTTTGAACTAACCAACGTGCGCTTTAGTAGAGAAATACCCATTTTACATATACCTACCTATAAATTTATATTTAGCACTTTTGCTGTTGGGAAGCTATGCCTGGTATCTCCCCCTCCGCCATTTTTGCCAAAAAAACTAGTTATATTCAAAAAGAACGATTTATCAAATGAATTTTTTCAGGTGTCGCTGAAATTCCTATTCTCAGTAAGTGTATAATTAAATATATTATTATTTCATATGCTTTTGACGCTTCTTAAAAATCTAACAGTGGTGACAAGAATCGAAAAAATCCTAATTTTAATCCCATAGCTTACCAACTGCAACAGTTTGTAACACAAAAAGTAAAGTGTAGGTAACGGTGAGTAAATTAATCTGGTTTATTATGGCAAAATTTTATTTAAAAATTTATTTTGCTAAAATCCGGATTTCTAATAATAACCTCGCATTGCACAAAAAAAAATTAAGTTGAGAGAGGCTCAAATATACTCTTAAAAGGGTGGTTTCTATGCAGGTTGTTGTTCTGTTTCAACATAATTAGGACCTAATTGAAATCCAGGTGAAAATGTCATCAAAATCTGTTATTTTAATTGATTTTTTTTGGGTAATTACTATGGATAAGAGATGGTTAATTAACGCTCTTTGGATTGACTAAAAGGTTTTGTTTAATTATAATTTGTGCATGTCCTAGTTATGTTTTCGTCAGAAATTCCCATTGCTTAGGAGAGAACTCGCTTCCGATTTTACTGTAGCTTGTAGTAAGTAATTTTCAATTTGGAGAAGAGGGTGCGATTTTATGAATGAAATACTTCATTGAAATAAATTAATATGTTATGTTTGCAGAATTCCAGCAGCATAGACTAATTGTAGCAACGCAGACTTGTCCTACACACGTAACAGCTTCTTATCTCCTCATTATTTATTAAAAAGAAACTTTTTTAACAGTACGACCGCTTTATGCTTAGGATTTTTCTTTTTCAGCTACTGTTTAAGTAGATTTTTATCAGTTGTAAGTAATCCCTATTATAACTGTTTTGGCTTTGGTCAAGTTTTTACGATTTCTAGTATAAATTACATTTAACTTCATGTTCCGAAGATTTCAATCTGTCCTTCCTTTAATTTAATACGAAATTTTACTGTCAAGTTTGCAAAACACAATAAAAGACGCACCTAAAACCATAAAATTGAGGTGGTTGCCTCCTGACCCGTTTGGTATATATGAATAAATAATTTGACGCCCCCTATAGTCATTAACTTCAGAACATGAAGTAAATTTGTTGTCTGGAATGAAATATCATTTTGAATTTTTGCTTTTTCTGTTTCATGCTTGCCGTCAACCACTCTCTTTCTCCCTTACTGTATTTCTAACTGAATTTCATTTCGCTATTTGGGACATCCGTTCGCGTAACGGGACTACGCCCACCAAAACTTGTTTTTTTTAATAATCACTCTGATTTCATGCTGTTTGTTTGCCTTTTACGTGTTTTATTTTTAACTCGTTTCGGTATAAAAACAAAAAAAAAACTAAACTTACCCTGGTGGTGTCTGGTGGATTACGTACTTAAATCGTATACTGGCTGTGTAACTCGTACTGGCTGCGATGCCGCTTCTTGCTGATGCACAAAATCTCTGCATGATGCCATAGACAATGGTGCGCCATCCAACGCCCCTTTTGTGGTCTACACTGACGAACAAGGACAGGTATTCACGTTGTTTACCAATTCGTAAGCTGTACTACATTTGCTAGAAAAGAAAAATTAATGGTCACTTGTAAGTAGTGCTACCTTTTCAGCAGGTCTTTCTTTCAATTTTCAATGTTCGAATTTTACATTGAAAAATTCCTTTTTTGATCTCAATCAAATTAAATCCTGCTGACACCATAAATAAGTATGTATGTACCAGAATTACGATATGTAGAACGGCTTGCATGGTTTTCTAATCGCTGACAAGTTACAATGCTTCTTATGCAAAATGTACGACACCTTTTCCGCTCAATTACGAATGATTTCCAATATACAGGGTCCGTCATGTAAGTATGCATATTTTCAATTTAAAGTCATACAATGTTACAAAACATTATACCAGCCATCTGTTATGATTGTTGGTTCTATTTATACGATACTTACAGAAGACCTGGTATTTTTTATACGCAATATCCTGCATTTGTCTATTGAAGAATCGTCATACGTTTTGCGGAATTAACAAATATTGCCCGACTACTAATGCCTTTTTAATATTGCGTGAAGCGCTTTTTTCTGTTTTTTACTTTTTTTTTTGTCTGTGTAACCAAAGCATTGTAACTTGGTTTTGTTACTTTTTTTTTGTTTTCAACGTTAAATGCACATTCCTGATAGAAATCCGAGCATTCTCGCTGGCTTTCTCGCAGTCTGTGTACCATTTTTAGCTGATTTTTTTTAATTTCAAATAACTATTTGTTCCTTCTGCAAGTAGAATAAACCGCTTTAATATTACCCATCGTTTTTTCTGATTGACATTTTTTAGTGTTTTAACGCTTGGTCGATGAAGTAATAACCCAAATGTCAAATATTATTTTGGGTTTATTACTTATCTTGATTCTTTGCTAGATTTTCAAACATTCTGCATGTAACAATGATACCACCACTATCATATTTTAACTGCTTTTGGTTGTGCCCTTTGCTGCCATAAGCTTGTTTTTTTATTTATTCGTAGTTTTAAAAAGGCCTTAAATACTATTACTGTTTCTTTAAAATGCGATTATTTTATATTCAACGTCCGTATCTCAACTTTTCAGTTGCAGAATGATTGAACGATCTACATACATATTTTATTGTTGACCTAAAATCGTGACGAATGAGATTTTTTTTTTTTGGAAAACGGTATACGCATATAATACAAGTCCGAATTTTTTCATTTTTCTTTTTATTTTACTTTAGTTAGATATTGTTTACGTATGCTGACTAAAATCATTTTAGTTTATTTAGAACGCGCTCAAGAATGTTTCGCTCACACGTTTGTACTACTAACGTTTGCACGGAAACCGAAATCCATATTTATATGTATATCGATCTAGTAATTGCCATTCCGTGTTGGTAATCGATTTTTTTCTTCATTATTTTTGGACCGCAAAATTTGTTGGAGCATTAGCTAATGGTTGGCTTGTATTTTTTCAGTTACTGGACACCCTCCCGGTGTGCCAAGATTTTAATCGTGGGCTTTGTAGTCGGCCAACTTGCAAATTTGTACATCTACAGGAAGGTAAGTAATGTTCTTGGTAAATTATCAGTAATATGTCGTAAAATGTACTGGCACTCTTAAATATTTCTTTTTGAAAGTTTCTTTTGAATATCTTTGAGCAGTGCATATTTTTTAATACATTATAAAGTGTTCTTTTCCATCTCCAGATGTTTCACTACGATATTCTTCTCTTTGCCTCTTCGAAAATGTCCCTGATTTCTTTGTCTAGTCTAAGTCAATAAAGATACGTCCTAGTTTCTGTTTTTCTATTTTCAGAATTTCTCTTTTTCTTCTGTTTTAGATCTGGACTATATGGTCAAGAGAAGATTTTCTCTTGATCTTTATTTTTTTTCCTCTTCTTCCATGGCCGCTCCTGTGCTCTGCTAGGAAAAATCTACAGACAAAAGCTTTTCCAATTATTCACCTACATCTGTAAACAATTATTGTTTGCGCATTATAAATTATTTCTCTGATTTTATCGACTTTTTAATTTAAGAAATGCAAATAAAAAGATGGAATAAAGTTGTGTATCGTGAAGGAAGAGTCACTTTTTATATATTCACAATTGCAAACGTCGTTTTTGGTATTCCAAGATTCTTCTTCCAATTCCCTTAGAGTCACATATGATTTGTTCTTAGTCTGGAGGGTCTGCCAGAATGAAAAATAACTTCTACCTTCACTAAAATATGATCTTCCTTAAAATGACTGACCCCTCTTTTATTTGGATGTTGTCCATAGCAATCACCAAATACTTTTGAATCACATAGTCTCTTACACAATATGTGTGTGTCCTAATTTCTGGCAATACTTTATGAAATACTTTTATATGATTTTTTGAATTAATTATTAAATACTTGTTTTAGGAGAGGGCGTGGAAGTGATTGATAATAGAGTAGCAGTGTGTCGTGATGCGGCAAAAGGACAATGTTGCCGGTTGGCCTGTAAATACTATCACATCCCAATCGAACTGCCTCCGGCCCCCGTAATGGCCGCCCTATCGTCCTACCTGCAGTAGCCACAACGACTAACACCGAAACCTTATTTATCATATGTTTATATATTGAATAGTGTTTTTATTATACATTATATACCTTATATTGGTCACTTTGATGACGTAAAAATTCTATTGTTTTGTATTGATCGTTAGAAAGAGATTTTGTTTCTAAACCTAGGAATTCTGCATGCATACATTTGCAAAATGAGTCCGAGTATGAATGAAAGCGCGAATGTACGTTTATTCTATACATATATTTTTCATGTGGACAAACAACAAGGACCTTGCGAGCAGTTATTGGGAGATATTTGAACCACTGTTGATGTTCCTAATCTAGCAAAACCCCGACTTTGAAACGATTGTTACAGTTTAACAACGAATAAAGCTTTAATTCTGTCATTTTTAGATTAGAATTCGGTTTGATGAAAAAATATACGTCTCGGGAAATTTTTATGTCAATCACTAATCAAAAGACTGAACTTTTTAGAATCAGGGATGTAATAGGATGGGGTTAATCACAACTAATTGTAAGGTTAGATAAAATTCACTTTATACTTTTCCAATAAAATAATTGTCCATCGTGTGTAGAGTAAATTAATCTAATCTTACGTTAAACGGTCCCAGAATCTAGTCAGCATTTCCATTTATAATGGCTCACACTGAATATCTCCCAAAAGTGCCATTAAACAAAGCAAAATTCCTAATCTGAAGAAAAAGCATTTAACGAAAAAACAAAGCATGTATTCTGTGTCTGATATTAAATCCGGATGACTTGAATGGTTGAAAGGATAGTGATATTATGTTTTCAATTTTCAGAGGGCATTTTCTATGATCTGTGCATTGAATAATTAAAATAATCTTTCATGTAAAGGTATACTAGGAAGCTTACGCGGTCGGCACGGAGCATGCAAAAACTCTCTTCCACAAAATTTTTGTATATAAGTTATAAATAGGTCTTAACGGACAAAACTACTCGCATAAGAGAGTTGATTTACCTACTCGTCTTATACATATAGTGTTCTAAAGTTTACTAGGTCTATAACAAATTATTCTAACGTTATTGTAAATTAATCAACAGAAAGATTAAAAATCAATACACATCGATGATAATAATAAAATTAATAATAATATTAATCTTCTTTGTAGTAGCATGTTTGTCTTTTTACAAAAATGAACGGTACCAATCAAATATTTACGTACGTACATTGACAACATATTTTTGCAATTGTTTCCAAATGTTAATAATGTTTCTGTAAGTATTTGTAAGTTAGTAGGATTTAATATTAAGATAATATACATTTTAAAAACTAAAAGATAATGAATACCTCACAACTCAGTGGGCAAGAGATGGTCTCTTAATTATCCTTTGAACATTAGCACCAAAACAGCGCATGTGTATTTTAGACAAAGATGCTACTATATGAATCTTCCTTTTCTGCCCATCAAACGTTATAGAGTGAGATCTTCCACGTTAAAGCACGGGTCTCCGCTTCAGCTTTTAGTGCGTGCGTGCGCATCGTTAGCTTTTGTTGGGTTTGCGCGCCATCCACTCTAGATTATCTCCTCCTCGTTCCGTTTTCCCGCAAATACTGTTCGATTAAAAATAAGTCTCTGAATTTTCGGGGGTCGATTTAACCCAAACTTGTCTCCTTCTATTTTCGCTTTGTTGTTTAATTGTTGGCCGTGTGTTTCGAGAAATTCCTTTGCAAAATATGTATTTACCAACGTGACAATCGTGTAGTTCTCCCCCTCCCCCCTGTTGTTGTCAGTAAACTATTTTTGTGATAACGAATTATGCAATTGGAATTTTCGAGACGACTCGTTTATTCCTCGCTGTAGCAGTAGTACCTACTAACTAGGCTCTAATGTAAATTTTAAGTTGTTCAATTTCAATTTTGTACGTTTTTTTGTTATCTAATTATTTATTTATGTAAGCGGTGACTACACTGTGATAACTTATATAAATATTTTTATTCAATTGCAAAGTATTTTACTTTTTTTTGTATCTGTGGTTTCATAGTTTCGTTTAGAATAGACACGTTTGGATAAATCAACCTCGACTACACACTGACTGACTTCTACAAAACTCGTAATTTTGAAAAACGCTCGTTTTTACTCTTTAGGTTAAGCTAATTTAAAATAATATAAAAGCTTGTAGGAGTCAGAACTACATATTGTTAGTATCCATTGCTTGTATATTATTATGAGTATTTAGTAGCTTGGGCTAGGAATTAAATTGTATTTAAGAAAAAAATATGTTTCTGAGTACAATTTAGTTTCTCAGTCCATAAAACGTAGTCCGTAGTTAGCATAGAAGTTTTTCTTAACATGTATTGTTATTAAATTATCTTACATGTGTCCCTATTCTATATTCACACAACATTAGAGAATAGAGTTAGCTTGTACCCTTTTAGCGGCTTTTTATTGCATGTTATTAACGCTTAATGCAAAAAACCTTTTTTGTTTCTTGTTCATGCTCGTGCGGCTCGTGATATCTCAAAGACGTCTTGAACAGGTCGTTGACAACCTCATTTAAAACACGTCTTTAAGAAAAACTGCTACACGGGTTTCTATCCTTAGCTTTAGTGTCTTTTATTGTTAAAATACGCTTTTCGCTTTATTTTTTTTTATTCTTATTTAAATCTAAATGGTGATGATGATGATAAAATCATGACAATTATTGTTTTTTTTTTTTGTTTTCAAAATTCTATTTTATTACAAAAATTATTGTTTTGGCTTCCATTGTTCGTACCAAAAACGCGAAATTTGTGATTTTTAAATTTTTTTTACGTTTAGTTTACGCTCTTTTATTCTACGATTGTTGTTGATGATAAATAGAAAAGTTTTACGAGAAGGTCCTTTTTTAATGGCGCTTATTGCAAAACTCAAACCAATGTTCCATTTTGTTCTTTTTTATTTTGGTTCTAATATAGACCAATATAAAACTTATCCGAAATGTCAATTTTATTACGTTTATAAAGTCTGGAAAGTACATTTTTTTAATATAAAGTAATTAGAAGACAAGTAGTCCTGAGGCATCAGCATTCTTTCATATTACAAGGAGGATTTATAAAAAATAATATAGGATAAAAATATTGCTCATCAACTAAATAAAACAATGTAATTTTGGAACATATGAAAGTAAAATATGTAATTGTTTGTGACGTGGTACAATTGACATTTTGAATGGACTATAGTCAACATTACATGTAGAACTAACGCTATAGATTGGCTTTTGCTTTTGGCTACGCATACACGCTCTACCCTACCCCCTCAGCCTCGCTGACAGTTTTAATCAATACAACACTCTGTTGGAGTCGTGCAACGCCTATTTTTATTTTGTTATTATATTTACGATAATTATTACGAATAAGGCCCGTCAGTTGCCTGGAAATTTTTAAATATTATAGTCTTAAACAGAAATTATATTATATTTTTATATGTTTACGTGTTTATTTGTTTTTTTGAAAAGATTTTATAATATATATTCAATTTTTTTTGTTTGTTATTTATTATAATTGGTAACTGACTAAGGCGATGAGTTGGTGAGATTTCTTATTCTTATAATAAGCGTCGACCTAAATAGGAATAAAAAATAGGTCTTCTTTAAACTAGTTGTTGTTATATAAAAAAAAATATTTTTAGGACATCCAAAAGTTTCAGAAACAGAGTGATCCTTAACGTGGGCCACATAAGTAAAAGAAAAGGTCTTCTTAAGATAAATCCTTTTTTTTAAGCGAGAGAACACAAAAATGACCCATTTAAGTGTCATCATTCAAATGTTTTTCTTTTTTTATTTGATCAACAACAATTTTGTGATATTTTTAGTAATGATTGTTATTTAAGTCACATCACGAGAGACACAAACAAATGAATCTGTTTGTGTGAGGCGCCTTTGAAAAATATCTTCTAAAAGTCTATTTTTCACCGGCCCAAAATGAATTTCTTTTTTGGAAAATGTAATTTGTAAATGAAAACTAAACACGATGGAAACAACTGGCAATTTTCATTTGGGCATTTCTAAGAAAGGAATTCATAATGTCTACAATAATCCTGGAGAAAAGGCAGGGCAGGTTCGGTAAACGAGGAAGCAAGAATAAATTAACAGATTATTTTTGGAGAAATATAAATTTTATGATTGTATAATAAATATATATGATATATAAATATATTAATTGTCACTAAAGATGTCTGTAAAATATAATATTACGAGTGCATGCATGATATTTAAGGTTTGAATTCAATATGTATTTGTCGTGGATCTTCCTTGTTTATCGAACTTAAGGGCATTCGTTTAAGAACCATTAAAAATATGGGGAATGTTCCGACTTAGAAATTCTTTCTCGAATGCCTAAGGTTGTGAAGGTACAGTGAACTAATTTGATAAAGTGTGTGATTATTTTTATAATTCAAGTCATACATTGCCGACTAACCTTGCCTTTAATATTTATTATTCAGGATTTTTTTTTGATAAATTTGTGCCATAATTTCGATAACTTTAATAAATCTTTCCCTAAATTTATTATTTTTTTTTAATTCTTTAAAAATTCATTTATATATGTATTACTTATTATAGTCAAACATTTTCTCAAATTTTCACGTTCACCTTGTGTCTTATAGACATGATTATTGATATATTATTGTTTATTGATTATTAATATGTAATAAGGATAAACTAATGATGTGATGATGATCAGTAGATCATACAACAATGGGCTTTTAGGCCCTCATTTTCTGAATATTGTAGAAATAATAAACCATTATGTGAATTTTTTGTTGTCTTTTATTTAGTTTGACCAGTGGAATGGTTTCCACAAATTTTCATTTCTGATAGCGATCACGATAAACAATACTCAAGCTTCTTTGGAGTAATATTCTACACTATTTTTAAAAAATAAAGCGTTTATCATACTTTTAACGATCCTAATTGGCTATTTAGACTTTTTCTTATATGAACCAACACTAAACACTAATTATGTAATATCTTGAAAAATAAATATGAACTATTTATTGTTTTAGCATTATATGTAAAAACCCATTTTTGATTGAAATGTAAAAAAAAAATTTAAAAACAACTCGCGTTAAGTATAGGCCGAACGGTATAATTTTACATGTACGTCACTTTATCATTAAGCACACTGTTGCCAGACATACAAAAATATCCTATTTCTTTTTAAGAATTAATGTAGAAATGTAAATTAATTTATACTTTCTTTTTGAAATTATTTCCATTCCAATACGCATTCATTAAAATAAAAATTGTATCTCCCTTATTAATGAATATGGTTAGTGTTAGTTGTTGACAAAAGATTTGAGTTTTTTTCTTTAAATTAATAAAACAATTAATAAAAGAATCGATATAAGATATTAGAAAATTGTCGCCCTAAAGCCACACTACACTGTTTGGAAGGAGAGCGACAAACCTCAGAAAAATTGTACAAAAAATTGCGGAGTTATAGGCAAATAACTAAATCCACAATACGGCAACGTCCGATCACAACCCGAGTACATATGCAGGTACATTATTCTTTGTAATAAATCATAATTACATCTATTTCCAAGGAAGCCAAATTATTGAAAGAATTCACTATAATTTTCTTATTTTTTTTAATCATTACATTTTGTTGCAGATCAAATCAAATCAATTATTAATCCACAAAACGATAAACTATATAAAAAATATCGTTTTTACATCGAAATTGCACCCTCCGCATTAAATTAGGCATGAAAAATAAAGATATTTCCATGTATTCAGTCAATGATATCCAGTGTAATAGTTTAAGTGCCATTTTCGAGATACCCTGCATATAGTATATTGACCATGATATGCTGGACCACTCGTAAAATTCAATGGATGCACGCAAATTTTGGTTGTTTTGCCTTTTTTAAATACACCTAATTACAAACAATTGGAAAAAAATCTGCGGAATTTTCTATTACGGTGCTTAAATGGCATTTTTACGGAATTAGGTGCATCACAACGAATTATGATAGAATTTACCGGTTCATTCCCATGTATCAAGTTTGGTTAATTTAGCTTCAAAGATTTTTGAGATATTAGGCGGTCACTCTACATTTGATTAACCCTGTATATCATTCTCAACAAACGTTTAAATTTATAATCAATAAAACTTCATTGAATTCATAATTTCTCCTTTGTTCTAACAATTTAATGCTTAATAGTATCTTCAAGTAACCACCTTTCGGTTGGTATTTTATACACTTAAATATTGTTCAGTGAGTTATGTTCCGTGCGTCATAACTTAAACGTCATCAATTTCATATAAATAAAATCGAAAATACAAAGGAAAAAAAGGCATAACGAAGTGGGTGAATTTTGATCCTGGCTATTGCCTCCTCTCAGGAGATTAATAGATGAAGTAGTTAATTTAATTTAGTTCACCATCCTTTACTACATATATGGACAACATTCAGTATATTCTATAATGTTAGTTTATAAAGTTAAAAAAAGTTTTTGAGTCGATATCTTGAAAAGAATATTGTTCTTAAAATGAGTGATTCTACTAAATCAGTAAAAAAATAAAAATCACCATTAAATGAAGCCGAAAGTCACATTTAATAAAGAATCGCCCATTTTTATTTGACAAATGTCAATTTTGCACTTCGAATTGAAAGTGGGTTAACAATTGAAGTGGCTGTAAATGTAGTTTAAACCAGAAGTTGTGACGTAAATATAGCGATTTTTGATTTGAACTATCTATTAGGGATGGATAAAAATCGCTACTATTGGTCAGATGTTTGAAGCTGTAGTTCAAATTTCGGGCATATTTGAAAAAAATGTTATATAGATTTTCTGCTCAGAATTTTGTTAGAAATCTGCCATAAAAATTAAGGCACTCAAATTTCTTCCACCTTATATTGTAATAATTGGTACATCTTAAGATTCTCCTAAAATGCATAGGTTTCAAGGAGAAAGCATCCTAATTAAATAGAAAATGTAAAAAAATATAAATTCTAAAAAAAAATTAACCCTGGCCAGAAAGAGTTTAAGGCATATTTTCCAACACACCAGGCAAATCGTTTTGCAAAAAGTTTATGTACTTGTCCTCATTTAATGGTTGGGGAAAAAAAAGGATCAATTAGTTCATCTGCAATAATTCTTGCTCAGGTTTAGACTGAACTGTTCCTGATAATGGAATTGCCTTATCTTGTGTGGATTGTTTATTATCCAAAAATGTACGTTGTAATAATTCACCATACCATCGCATATAAAGTTAGTATTATCGGTCAAAAGCATAGACATATAATACCTAGACTGCGTATGGACCTGAAAAATGGACTTTGAAAATATACCAAAAATAAACAAAGAAAGCATGCCTTGAGCCGTAGTTTTGTCTTTGTTCACTCTTCATTTGATAGGCCAGTAGCATCCCCTATCGTTCATCAACAATATCCCCACTCATACACATGGTTTAATGTTCGTAAAAGTCAAATTATAAATTGACAAAGACGGAACTACGGCTCAAAACATGCTTTCTTTTTTATTTTTCGTACATTTTTTTCAGGTCCATACGCAGTCTAGGTATTATATGTCTATGGTCAAAAGGGTACGGGATAAAAAATTAAAATCCCTCATGCATATTCGACATACTCACCTAGTAAATTGGAAGCCCCGCAGAAAATCTCGAAAAACCGAATCTTGGATGCCTTGGATACGATACGAATATAAGCTATATTCGTGCAAAACCCGTCAGACGGTTGAATTGAAAACATTCAAATTCTATGATGGTTGCCTTAAACTAGGATTCACATCAATGATGTTAAAATCTGTTCCTCTGTCACTGTTCCTTCGAGTTTGAAATCTGCCGTATTCCTAGAGGTGCCGATGTGAACTTGTAAAAATGTAGGCATTGAGGAGCCAGCCGTTAAGAAATTTCATTACTTATATTTGGGCTTTACGTGCCATTAACACACTACCGTCAGCTAGACCATAAAGAAAATATATGTCCCGCGAGATGTTCGAATAAATACGGTTCATTTTCTATTTTAATGTTTGATAAAAAAAACAAACTACACTAAAACGAATAACGAACACGATAAGAAAACTTTCCACTAAAGTGTCAACAATAAACAAAAGATAAAACGTCAAAAGAGAATAAAGAAGAAGAAAATATGCAATCACAGCCGACTATCAGTTTGAAATTTTGATATTCCCCTTTCGTTCACCAACGATTTTCTTGTAAACAATTAGTTGTGTCAAAAAAATGTACGAAAATGACACCGAAATTTTCGATTTTTTCATGGAGAACTAGAGGATGTTGTTCAAATTTAAAGTTTCTTGGAAGCATAAAATTTCGGACATGAAAAGTGTACTCGCCTCCATCTTTTTTAAAATTAGGTTTATATTACTTTTGAAGCAAAAAATGAATAGTGCTTAAAAAAACAGGGACATGCAAATTTTCAGAAGATTTGATCCCTAACTGTAGTCACAATTTGATATAATCGATTTTTATGGCACAATTTACAATGGTTGTAGCTTGGAGGGGGTGCATTTAAAGACACATATTTATAGAAAAAAAGTCTTATTTTGTCTCCTAAAATACGCCCTTATAATATGTATACTGAATTTTAAAACACCCTGTAAAGTGAAGTGTAAAAGTATTGACATACCCTTTTCGCTTAACCACTCCATTATTTAAATAGTGTAAAAAGTAAATAAAATTTGAGAATCATTCGTATGACGTTGCCTATTTTTCCATTTTTACAACAGGCTATTTTTCAAATATGGTTGCATGTGACAATGGCAACAAGTTGTATGCGATAACGTCTCATTCAATGTGTGGACTAGGAGTAAGGTCGGCGTAACGGATAAAAATCCAAAGTGATAAATCTACATTGTAAGGTGGGTGAACAAAAATCGTCCATTACTTTTATTGGCGTCATAAATCTGTAAAGGAGTGTAGTTAAGCAAAATAATACTACGTAAACGCTTTCCTGAACCTTATACTAAGCTGTTTCAATTCTTGTGTTCATAAATTTCTATAGATGATGTCATTTTCTGTCATTTCATTACTGAAAATCTTATATGGAATATTGACTAGATTTGATCGGCATACAGAAATAGGAGAAGGATTGTCAGGAGATTCTGTAAATTAAATTGTCGAAAATTTAATTATTATACCAATTTCCGTAAAACAAATGACTTCGTTTATTTGTAAACACTTTTTTACATTATGTTTCATTACAAGACTTAGCTCTAATAAAATATTTAACAAAATGTTGAAATAAAATGAAACTGATCATACTATAGGTAATTGGTAGGTATGATTACACAACCCCTGCATAGTTGATCAGCACTTCGAGTATTGTTCATGCAAACATCGAANTTTTTTTTTTTTGTTTTCAAAATTCTATTTTATTACAAAAATTATTGTTTTGGCTTCCATTGTTCGTACCAAAAACGCGAAATTTGTGATTTTTAAATTTTTTTTACGTTTAGTTTACGCTCTTTTATTCTACGATTGTTGTTGATGATAAATAGAAAAGTTTTACGAGAAGGTCCTTTTTTAATGGCGCTTATTGCAAAACTCAAACCAATGTTCCATTTTGTTCTTTTTTTATTTTGGTTCTAATATAGACCAATATAAAACTTATCCGAAATGTCAATTTTATTACGTTTATAAAGTCTGGAAAGTACATTTTTTTTAATATAAAGTAATTAGAAGACAAGTAGTCCTGAGGCATCAGCATTCTTTCATATTACAAGGAGGATTTATAAAAATAATATAGGATAAAAATATTGCTCATCAACTAAATAAAACAATGTAATTTTGGAACATATGAAAGTAAAATATGTAATTGTTTGTGACGTGGTACAATTGACATTTTGAATGGACTATAGTCAACATTACATGTAGAACTAACGCTATAGATTGGCTTTTGCTTTTGGCTACGCATACACGCTCTACCCTACCCCCTCAGCCTCGCTGACAGTTTTAATCAATACAACACTCTGTTGGAGTCGTGCAACGCCTATTTTTATTTTGTTATTATATTTACGATAATTATTACGAATAAGGCCCGTCAGTTGCCTGGAAATTTTTAAATATTATAGTCTTAAACAGAAATTATATTATATTTTTATATGTTTACGTGTTTATTTGTTTTTTTGAAAAGATTTTATAATATATATTCAATTTTTTTTGTTTGTTATTTATTATAATTGGTAACTGACTAAGGCGATGAGTTGGTGAGATTTCTTATTCTTATAATAAGCGTCGACCTAAATAGGAATAAAAAATAGGTCTTCTTTAAACTAGTTGTTGTTATATAAAAAAAAATATTTTTAGGACATCCAAAAGTTTCAGAAACAGAGTGATCCTTAACGTGGGCCACATAAGTAAAAGAAAAGGTCTTCTTAAGATAAATCCTTTTTTTTAAGCGAGAGAACACAAAAATGACCCATTTAAGTGTCATCATTCAAATGTTTTTCTTTTTTTATTTGATCAACAACAATTTTGTGATATTTTTAGTAATGATTGTTATTTAAGTCACATCACGAGAGACACAAACAAATGAATCTGTTTGTGTGAGGCGCCTTTGAAAAATATCTTCTAAAAGTCTATTTTTCACCGGCCCAAAATGAATTTCTTTTTTGGAAAATGTAATTTGTAAATGAAAACTAAACACGATGGAAACAACTGGCAATTTTCATTTGGGCATTTCTAAGAAAGGAATTCATAATGTCTACAATAATCCTGGAGAAAAGGCAGGGCAGGTTCGGTAAACGAGGAAGCAAGAATAAATTAACAGATTATTTTTGGAGAAATATAAATTTTATGATTGTATAATAAATATATATGATATATAAATATATTAATTGTCACTAAAGATGTCTGTAAAATATAATATTACGAGTGCATGCATGATATTTAAGGTTTGAATTCAATATGTATTTGTCGTGGATCTTCCTTGTTTATCGAACTTAAGGGCATTCGTTTAAGAACCATTAAAAATATGGGGAATGTTCCGACTTAGAAATTCTTTCTCGAATGCCTAAGGTTGTGAAGGTACAGTGAACTAATTTGATAAAGTGTGTGATTATTTTTATAATTCAAGTCATACATTGCCGACTAACCTTGCCTTTAATATTTATTATTCAGGATTTTTTTTTGATAAATTTGTGCCATAATTTCGATAACTTTAATAAATCTTTCCCTAAATTTATTATTTTTTTTTAATTCTTTAAAAATTCATTTATATATGTATTACTTATTATAGTCAAACATTTTCTCAAATTTTCACGTTCACCTTGTGTCTTATAGACATGATTATTGATATATTATTGTTTATTGATTATTAATATGTAATAAGGATAAACTAATGATGTGATGATGATCAGTAGATCATACAACAATGGGCTTTTAGGCCCTCATTTTCTGAATATTGTAGAAATAATAAACCATTATGTGAATTTTTTGTTGTCTTTTATTTAGTTTGACCAGTGGAATGGTTTCCACAAATTTTCATTTCTGATAGCGATCACGATAAACAATACTCAAGCTTCTTTGGAGTAATATTCTACACTATTTTTAAAAAATAAAGCGTTTATCATACTTTTAACGATCCTAATTGGCTATTTAGACTTTTTCTTATATGAACCAACACTAAACACTAATTATGTAATATCTTGAAAAATAAATATGAACTATTTATTGTTTTAGCATTATATGTAAAAACCCATTTTTGATTGAAATGTAAAAAAAAAATTTAAAAACAACTCGCGTTAAGTATAGGCCGAACGGTATAATTTTACATGTACGTCACTTTATCATTAAGCACACTGTTGCCAGACATACAAAAATATCCTATTTCTTTTTAAGAATTAATGTAGAAATGTAAATTAATTTATACTTTCTTTTTGAAATTATTTCCATTCCAATACGCATTCATTAAAATAAAAATTGTATCTCCCTTATTAATGAATATGGTTAGTGTTAGTTGTTGACAAAAGATTTGAGTTTTTTTCTTTAAATTAATAAAACAATTAATAAAAGAATCGATATAAGATATTAGAAAATTGTCGCCCTAAAGCCACACTACACTGTTTGGAAGGAGAGCGACAAACCTCAGAAAAATTGTACAAAAAATTGCGGAGTTATAGGCAAATAACTAAATCCACAATACGGCAACGTCCGATCACAACCCGAGTACATATGCAGGTACATTATTCTTTGTAATAAATCATAATTACATCTATTTCCAAGGAAGCCAAATTATTGAAAGAATTCACTATAATTTTCTTATTTTTTTTTAATCATTACATTTTGTTGCAGATCAAATCAAATCAATTATTAATCCACAAAACGATAAACTATATAAAAAATATCGTTTTTACATCGAAATTGCACCCTCCGCATTAAATTAGGCATGAAAAATAAAGATATTTCCATGTATTCAGTCAATGATATCCAGTGTAATAGTTTAAGTGCCATTTTCGAGATACCCTGCATATAGTATATTGACCATGATATGCTGGACCACTCGTAAAATTCAATGGATGCACGCAAATTTTGGTTGTTTTGCCTTTTTTAAATACACCTAATTACAAACAATTGGAAAAAAATCTGCGGAATTTTCTATTACGGTGCTTAAATGGCATTTTTACGGAATTAGGTGCATCACAACGAATTATGATAGAATTTACCGGTTCATTCCCATGTATCAAGTTTGGTTAATTTAGCTTCAAAGATTTTTGAGATATTAGGCGGTCACTCTACATTTGATTAACCCTGTATATCATTCTCAACAAACGTTTAAATTTATAATCAATAAAACTTCATTGAATTCATAATTTCTCCTTTGTTCTAACAATTTAATGCTTAATAGTATCTTCAAGTAACCACCTTTCGGTTGGTATTTTATACACTTAAATATTGTTCAGTGAGTTATGTTCCGTGCGTCATAACTTAAACGTCATCAATTTCATATAAATAAAATCGAAAATACAAAGGAAAAAAAGGCATAACGAAGTGGGTGAATTTTGATCCTGGCTATTGCCTCCTCTCAGGAGATTAATAGATGAAGTAGTTAATTTAATTTAGTTCACCATCCTTTACTACATATATGGACAACATTCAGTATATTCTATAATGTTAGTTTATAAAGTTAAAAAAAGTTTTTGAGTCGATATCTTGAAAAGAATATTGTTCTTAAAATGAGTGATTCTACTAAATCAGTAAAAAAATAAAAATCACCATTAAATGAAGCCGAAAGTCACATTTAATAAAGAATCGCCCATTTTTATTTGACAAATGTCAATTTTGCACTTCGAATTGAAAGTGGGTTAACAATTGAAGTGGCTGTAAATGTAGTTTAAACCAGAAGTTGTGACGTAAATATAGCGATTTTTGATTTGAACTATCTATTAGGGATGGATAAAAATCGCTACTATTGGTCAGATGTTTGAAGCTGTAGTTCAAATTTCGGGCATATTTGAAAAAAATGTTATATAGATTTTCTGCTCAGAATTTTGTTAGAAATCTGCCATAAAAATTAAGGCACTCAAATTTCTTCCACCTTATATTGTAATAATTGGTACATCTTAAGATTCTCCTAAAATGCATAGGTTTCAAGGAGAAAGCATCCTAATTAAATAGAAAATGTAAAAAAATATAAATTCTAAAAAAAAATTAACCCTGGCCAGAAAGAGTTTAAGGCATATTTTCCAACACACCAGGCAAATCGTTTTGCAAAAAGTTTATGTACTTGTCCTCATTTAATGGTTGGGGAAAAAAAAGGATCAATTAGTTCATCTGCAATAATTCTTGCTCAGGTTTAGACTGAACTGTTCCTGATAATGGAATTGCCTTATCTTGTGTGGATTGTTTATTATCCAAAAATGTACGTTGTAATAATTCACCATACCATCGCATATAAAGTTAGTATTATCGGTCAAAAGCATAGACATATAATACCTAGACTGCGTATGGACCTGAAAAATGGACTTTGAAAATATACCAAAAATAAACAAAGAAAGCATGCCTTGAGCCGTAGTTTTGTCTTTGTTCACTCTTCATTTGATAGGCCAGTAGCATCCCCTATCGTTCATCAACAATATCCCCACTCATACACATGGTTTAATGTTCGTAAAAGTCAAATTATAAATTGACAAAGACGGAACTACGGCTCAAAACATGCTTTCTTTTTTATTTTTCGTACATTTTTTCAGGTCCATACGCAGTCTAGGTATTATATGTCTATGGTCAAAAGGGTACGGGATAAAAAATTAAAATCCCTCATGCATATTCGACATACTCACCTAGTAAATTGGAAGCCCCGCAGAAAATCTCGAAAAACCGAATCTTGGATGCCTTGGATACGATACGAATATAAGCTATATTCGTGCAAAACCCGTCAGACGGTTGAATTGAAAACATTCAAATTCTATGATGGTTGCCTTAAACTAGGATTCACATCAATGATGTTAAAATCTGTTCCTCTGTCACTGTTCCTTCGAGTTTGAAATCTGCCGTATTCCTAGAGGTGCCGATGTGAACTTGTAAAAATGTAGGCATTGAGGAGCCAGCCGTTAAGAAATTTCATTACTTATATTTGGGCTTTACGTGCCATTAACACACTACCGTCAGCTAGACCATAAAGAAAATATATGTCCCGCGAGATGTTCGAATAAATACGGTTCATTTTCTATTTTAATGTTTGATAAAAAAAACAAACTACACTAAAACGAATAACGAACACGATAAGAAAACTTTCCACTAAAGTGTCAACAATAAACAAAAGATAAAACGTCAAAAGAGAATAAAGAAGAAGAAAATATGCAATCACAGCCGACTATCAGTTTGAAATTTTGATATTCCCCTTTCGTTCACCAACGATTTTCTTGTAAACAATTAGTTGTGTCAAAAAAATGTACGAAAATGACACCGAAATTTTCGATTTTTTCATGGAGAACTAGAGGATGTTGTTCAAATTTAAAGTTTCTTGGAAGCATAAAATTTCGGACATGAAAAGTGTACTCGCCTCCATCTTTTTTAAAATTAGGTTTATATTACTTTTGAAGCAAAAAATGAATAGTGCTTAAAAAAACAGGGACATGCAAATTTTCAGAAGATTTGATCCCTAACTGTAGTCACAATTTGATATAATCGATTTTTATGGCACAATTTACAATGGTTGTAGCTTGGAGGGGGTGCATTTAAAGACACATATTTATAGAAAAAAAGTCTTATTTTGTCTCCTAAAATACGCCCTTATAATATGTATACTGAATTTTAAAACACCCTGTAAAGTGAAGTGTAAAAGTATTGACATACCCTTTTCGCTTAACCACTCCATTATTTAAATAGTGTAAAAAGTAAATAAAATTTGAGAATCATTCGTATGACGTTGCCTATTTTTCCATTTTTACAACAGGCTATTTTTCAAATATGGTTGCATGTGACAATGGCAACAAGTTGTATGCGATAACGTCTCATTCAATGTGTGGACTAGGAGTAAGGTCGGCGTAACGGATAAAAATCCAAAGTGATAAATCTACATTGTAAGGTGGGTGAACAAAAATCGTCCATTACTTTTATTGGCGTCATAAATCTGTAAAGGAGTGTAGTTAAGCAAAATAATACTACGTAAACGCTTTCCTGAACCTTATACTAAGCTGTTTCAATTCTTGTGTTCATAAATTTCTATAGATGATGTCATTTTCTGTCATTTCATTACTGAAAATCTTATATGGAATATTGACTAGATTTGATCGGCATACAGAAATAGGAGAAGGATTGTCAGGAGATTCTGTAAATTAAATTGTCGAAAATTTAATTATTATACCAATTTCCGTAAAACAAATGACTTCGTTTATTTGTAAACACTTTTTTACATTATGTTTCATTACAAGACTTAGCTCTAATAAAATATTTAACAAAATGTTGAAATAAAATGAAACTGATCATACTATAGGTAATTGGTAGGTATGATTACACAACCCCTGCATAGTTGATCAGCACTTCGAGTATTGTTCATGCAAACATCGAAAATTGTTTAACATAAAAAGACTTTTGAGTTTTATTTGATTCACGAATATGTTGTAAATGAATACGTTTTTACAAATTTAAAAAAAAAAAAAAAATGAAACAACTAGAAAAATCATAAATCTTAGATACTAAAGCACTGACCAAGTACATTCTTATCATAACAACTAAGGAATATTTAACAAACCCCGTAAAATAACACAAATTCCCTGGCTAAATTTTACTTTCATTCAAAGTAAAATTCAACCAAGCAACTTAACAATAATTAACAAAAAAAAAGAAGCGAATCATTATTGTCTGAATGTTTTCATTGTCTTTTCTAAAACGAACTTAATACTGTTCAAAATTGAAGATTAGTAAACAATTATTCACATGTAATAGGAATTAATTTAATATAATTGTTTTAATGATAAGAAACTTATAGTAGATTTTAAATAAATGGCTTTTATACAATTTGTTAAAACACGATTAGTAATGGGTCTGTTCCAGCAGAATGATCTGGAGATGTTGAAAACATTTACAACCAATAGAATTGTTACACATCAAAAATTTCAAAATCAATCAAACTAACGTTAAATGTTGCTGGAGCGAACCGATTGTTAAAATATTAATTTTGAACGGTTAAAGTTAATTGAAAGCAAAAATAATTTAACTACGAATAAAAATTAACTAAATATCACAAACAAATATTGTCTTTTTTAAAAAATTACTAAAAAAAAATATAATTGCAATAATTTCTTGGAAATAACATCATATCACAACGAAAAACAGAAATTGAAATATCCACAAAATATACAAAATGTCAAAAAGAATTTTGACACACATAAGAGATAATTCTTCATAAAAACAAATTGAAAAAAAGTTCATCATATAAGCACACATACCTATAACTGCTTTCTTGTCATTCAAAAAAAGATTTTCAACAAATTTCTTTAAAACCACTTAAGATATACGTTTTAATTTTGGTACATGAACTACAATAGTTACTTGAGGAGTCTAGAATAAAAGGGGCATAAGTGAATTATTATTTAATGTATTATGTAATGTAGTTTTTGATTCAATGTTCTATATCACTTTGCAATTGGTGTTGTTTATTGTGGGAATGCGGGATAATTTTATTATTTATTAATGTTAGTTAAGTACATATTTGACTACCTGAAGTTCATATCTGTTTGGTACAAAAGTGATTTTCAGACTCTCAGCGTAATTTATTATTTATTTATTTAAAAAAAATCCAGCTTTCTTAGCATTTTATTGTTATTCATTTAATTTTAGAGGTAAATATATCTACACTATTAATTGCACTTTTATTCTAGACTCCTCAATTATTACTTTCAGTCATATGGATTAATTGATATCAGGTTCCAAATCGAAGCATTTAGGCAGTATTTCCAAAACTAAATTAATAGGAACTTTTTTTGTATTTATTTATGTGAAATCAACTCTTTAACAATGTCAAAGTTATTTCTGGACATCCGATATAGATCAGGTGCTAACACAGACACATTTTTTAAAACAATCCGAAGTCAGTGCTTACAGTTATACCTTAAATATAAAATTTAACCATAATTTTTCAGTTTGAAATAAACAAATGCAATTGGATTTTCCAGCAACAAATGACGCTTGTTCTTTGCATCAATTTATTTCAATATTTTTTACCTAATAATACAATGTAAGTCACACTAAGCAAGGGTCCGAAGCAGCTGATATGAAAACGTGGATATACATCTTTATATAATTTTTTTTATACTATATTTTCTCTTACGTTTTGCAAACGATGTCACAATACACATCCAAGGCACAATATGTATTCCAGTACTTTATATTAATTTTAAGTTAAAACTTATCCAGCTTTTCAGTATCAAAAGACGTGTGTAAATCTAAAATTGAAAACCTTAGGAACAGGTTTATAAATAACTATTACTTTTAGATCAAATTTATAGAAAAAAAATTACGAAACTACCATCAAAAAATAGCAAGAAAGAAACTATGACACTAACCAATTAGAAAGAGATGAAAATTACCTTTAATTTTTACAATACATTATAAAAATACCTTTTTGATTGATGTTTATTCTTTTATTACTATTATTATTTTTAGAATCACTAATATAAACTGTAAAATGTTTAAGAAACAGTGCAATACTAAGTATTTTCTCAGTAACAAAATTGAAATTTTATAAATATCAACATTTAGTTGACTGCTCCATTGTAATTTTACAATAAAACTGCATATAGAATCGAACAACAAAATACACCCCCATCTATTTAAAGTGATTGTTATTGGACCCTGCCTTTATGGGAAAACATACCCATTTTACATAAGTCGGTCAAGCAAAAATCCTATTTATATGGAAATGAAATTCGGTTCGATAGGTTCTTTCCATATTCCTAACCTATTGATTAGACCGTTCGATTGTATTTTTCCAATGTTTACAAAACGATATTGTCATTATTTTGCTGTAAAGTTGCGGCGGATTTAAGAACTTCTCGACGTTTCTTCACCTAACCGACCAGCGCATAGTTAATTAACCTCTAGTAGCAATGGAAAGACAGAGCGGATTAGAGATGTTTTACATAATGAGGAAGAAATATATCCAGTTTCTTTTATCTGTATCACTCAGATATGTCTGAATCTACCCAGTCCACCTTTGCCCATTCAGGGAGTTCTGTTTCGAATTCCCAACCTGGACCCTGAATAAATAAAAATTAATATAATACACGTTGAAGATAAATTAAAGATTAAATAACACTTTCTTAGAACATTAAAATTTTAAATAATTATTAAAATACAAACCCTGTACTTCCAAGCATGAAGGTACATAACCAAATCCTGTGGCTTTGGATCACGGTATCTAACTTTGCATTCGTAACAATGCGCATCCACTGTCATTTTGTCAGGATTGAAGGCGAAATCGGGCGCTTCGTGACCAGTTTGTGTAGCCACAGTTACCTTATAAGGAACACTTACTTTAAATAATTGTTTTCAAATGAATGATGTGTAATTACTTTTGCATCATGAACTCTTTGATTACTGTAAGATGCCAGAGATAATGGATTACGGGTAGATACACAAGCTGGAGGCGAAGACCTACTGTCATCACATGGCGAAGGTTCTCTTGATACAGGATCCGTGTCGTCATCCGTCAAAACTCGTCCTAAAATTACCAATTTTTGTATTTTCTAATTAATTGCAAATATTAAAAAAAATTAGAGTACTTTTTTGAATAGTTGCGCCCAAGGTATCCTCCAAATCACCTTTTCTGGTGTTAAACATCGACAACTCACTATCACCATCCATTCCAAGCCAATTTTCAGCATTATGGATATGAATTAAATCTCGAACAAGTTCTTCATCGGATTTACCTCCCAGATCACCTCCTTTGCCTTTGAGAGGTCCAAACACTTCGTGGTTGTACAGGGGATCGTTAACTACTGGATAACCTAAAAAAAAACTGAATTAGTTTTGAAAGCATGCATCATACAAATGAATCACTCACCTAAATACTGTAAATGAACCCTAATTTGATGCATTCTTCCTGTTTTCGGCTTACAAAGGACAATGCTAGTTTTTCCATTGTACCCTAATTTTTGGAAGAACGTACTGCATTCCTTGCCTTTAGGTGAGACTTTACAAACACCAATCTTGTAACTAACGACTTCAATCGGTTCTTTACATTCCACCATTCCACTAAAATACATTAAATGTAAATTACTATCATTTTGTTTATTATAGCGATATACTCTGGAAATTCTCCTTCAACTCTACAAACGTATTCTTTAGATACGAGACGATTTCTTATTTGATGTTCCATCTGGCGCGCTTTTTTAGGTGATCTGCCGAATAACAAGAGTCCACTGGTTAGTCGATCAAGCCTATGAATAGTTCTTAAATTTTTCAAGTTGTATTCTTTGGCCAAAATGAAGACCACTGTATTGTGTCGGTATCTTCCACAAGGATGCACCTAAGAAATAATCAGGAAAACATTCATAACTGTTTGTCAAACGTATGCAATTTTTACATTGAATATCAGTGTCACGATTTGAAATATAAACAAAAACAAAAAATTGGACGTTGATACTATAAGACCCCCTAAGAAAATCCAAATAACTTTTAAGTAAACACTGAAACGGCCTACGTTTAATGTGGCAGTTGAAATTATTACACACCAGTGCTCATCAACTATTTTCGTGTATATGTACAACGGACAGTCAAAAAACTACTCCAATCAAGATAAATGGGTTCTGGATTGTTGAGTGGAGTTGATGAACCGGACCACTCGGTTAAGCTACTCACCGGCAGTGAACACGGTTTGTCCAAAACAACTATGTCTTCGTCTACATAAATTAACTTGATTCTGTTTGAAAGTACAGGGGTCTCATGTCTGTAATCACCGGCAAGAAGAAAACAAAAAAGAGGGTTCAGCATTTGTTTATACAAACCAAAAAAAAAACAAATTAGAAGGATAGTGTAAAAGTTATGTTAAATCGTGCCATTAAATTAGTTATTATTACTAAGTACTATTAATTCTACTACAAATATATCTAAATGCATGCGAATATAAGGTTGTAATACGAACTCAGTCCCACATGAATTGAACCAAAGACATTCAACACAACAATTATCATCAACAAGACAAAAAATTGTAACATAATTTCAAATTTCTAATGTAGCTTTTTGTCTATTATTATAATTAAAGTTAATAGCATTAGGTTTATTTAATAATATGTGGTCCTAGTGATTAAATAGGTAAAACTCTAAATTTATCTGTTTGAATAATAACAATAGCACAAAAATCAGTTTGATATATCTCACGCATTATAAT